>PVKE010007753.1:23596-42234 GCA_004027555.1 Craseonycteris thonglongyai
GAGAGAGAGAGAGAGAGAGAGAGAGAGAGAGAGAGAGAGAGAGAGAGAGAGAGAGATACAAAGGCAGAGGCAGAGTGAGAACTGAACTGGGGGAGCTCCCAGTTCAGCACATGGTTCCGCACAGACCGGGCCGGGACTCAATCCCCGGTCCCCAGTGCTGCAAAGTGAGCACTCTACGCACTGAGCCATCCCGGCTTCCCCTGTAGTTTCTTTTTGTAATTTCCTGGGTTTTAAATTTTATTTCACTCATATATCCTGTTCTTCAGCTCTCCAAGTATACTGCTATTTACCAATTCTAGTACTCCATAAATTTCTTATTGCAGACAAATTGCAGAAGCAAATGCAGCAGAGGAATGGTTTTCTTTGCAGATGGAGATGTGACCTTTCATTTACAAAAAGAGAAACACCATTTTATTGCCTGTGTAAGTCTAAGCAAAGAAATGAATATTAAACAGGCAGACTCCTGCAACTCTGAATTCTGGGAGGAAGTATGGAATGACAGGGTGAGGTAGGGAGCGAATGGTAAGCAATACCTCTATCTTGCCTTCCATTTTCTTTTCCTTTTTTTTTTTTTTTAAAGATTTAGTTTTATTGTTTTGACAGAGAGAGAGAGAGAGAGAGAAAGAGAGAAAGAGAAGGGGGGAAGGACCGGAATAGTCTCCATAGTTGTACATCATCGGTTTTTCCACATAGTTTCATTCCACAGGTGGGCTCAGGGCTGCACAGGGCAGGAACTGGGCCAGGGTCTTCACCCCAGTGAGAACTGAACTGGGGGAACTCCCCAGTTCAGCATATGGGTCTGCACGGGCTGGGGCCAGAATTCGATCCTTGGTCCCAGAGCTCCAAAGTGAGTGCTTAACCCACTGAGCCATCCCGGCTTCCCCTATCTTGCCTTTCTGATAGTATTGAATCCTCTTGTCCACACTTAAGCAATGGCCCAAAGTTCTATCTGATGAGTCCCCTTAGCCCATATTGGTATTTGCTGGCATTTGGTTTCTTAGAGAACAAAACTCAGAAGAGGATTCTGTGGGCCATGCACCTCAAACTCCCCCATGTACCCTCTACCTTGCCCTCATCCATACACCCACATCCTGTGCCCCCTCCAGTTGTTGTCCTTTTCTCTGCCCCTTACCTCATTTCCATGGCAATCGGGAAATGTCCAGCTGCATCACTTTCCCAGCGTTGCCCAGTGATTTTTCTCACCTTTCTCCACTGTTGCTGTTGGCTGGTATAGCCGGTGAATTGGCCTGGCCCCCATTAATGCCATGGGGTCTAGTGATGGCCTTTGGGGCTTTGAGTCTAGAACCACTTTGAATACTTTCCTTCTAGGCAGGCACATTTGAAAAGAACCCATTTTTTTCTCCCTTTATTCACGTCCCCACCAGAGTAACTTGGCGATAGCCTTCTCCATGCCACAAAAATGCTCTGTGCCTCTTTTCTTTCTTTTTTTTTCTTTTTCTTTTACAAGGATCACTCATGATTTTGGCATTGATAAATGGAATGGATATTTTTCTGTCCCTTCCTAACTGAACATCTTTGTTGCAGAGACACTGTTGGCCATTGATGCTTTGAAATGCATTATTACCAGGTTTCTTGGATTCTTCTCGTGCTTCTTGATGCCCCTTCTCATGTAGTCCCCTCTCTTGGCTCACTCTTTGCCCACTGCTTTAATGTAGAACCCTCTTCTCCTACACCCTCTTGAGCTGGTTTCATTCATTCTTGAGTTGTTAACTGTCACCTCTATGTTTGTGACTACCAAGTGTGCATCTCTGTCCCAACCTATCCCCCTAACTTGACACTCCACCCAGATGCCTGCTGGATATACCTAGTTAGATGCCCCACAGACATCACAAAATTCACTATATGCAAAACTTACCTCAGTGCCTCCTCCCCAAACCCGAAACTCCTCTTTTATCCCCCATCTCACTTACCAAAGTCACCCAAGGAGTTTCTCTGTCGTTTACTCCCTCCCTACCCAATCACTTAGCAAGTTCTACTGCTTTTATCTTATAACCATTCTCTTCTATAGCCCCACTTCACTGTGAGCACATCATTAATTCAAGTCAGCACCGTCCCTCTGCACTATCTTTTTATCCACTTTTGTCTTTCATAAATCTGTCCTTCCCTGTGTAGCCATATCCAAAATTCAAACCTTCTACCATGTCACATGCCTTCACATTCTTCAGTGGCAACCCATTACTTGCAGAATAAAATGGAAACTCCTTAGGGTGCTTCCATGTAATATGGCCCATCCACCTCTCCAGACCTGTTTCTTGACACCCTTTGTCCACTTTACCTTCTAGTAATACCACCTTCTTGAGTTCCTGGAGCCAGGCCTTGCTCTTTCATGTTTCCATACCTTTTCTGTGCTGTTCCTTTGGTCCTGGCTAACTCTACATATATTTCACAACTCACCTCAGGTTTGTTCCCACATGTACATCCCTCTCCCTACTTCCTATCTTCCTCCTGGACTGTGCATTTCTCCCAAGAAAGAACAATCTTGTTTGTTTCTCATTGAATCTCAAAGCCTTTCTCTAATTTACCTCTTACGATAAACCTGTGCAGTTGATGTTATTATACCCATTCTATGGATGAAGAAACTAAAGCTCAAAAGAAGCTGAATGAATACCTTTTATAAGGTCACATAGCTAGTGTAGAGGGAGAACTGGCATTTTGTCAGTATTAATACATGCTAGTTATATATCCAGAATGAAACAATAACCTGTAGTTGTATATTTAAGAAATACTCGCTTTTACCCAAATTATCTTGTGATTTTTGAGGCAGTACAATCAGCAGTGGATTTAGTATCAGAGTCCTGGGTTGGAGTATTGTTATGTCCATTTCTAGCTAAACTGATTCATGCCAAGTTATTTACTCCCTCTGAGCTTTTCCTCATCTTTCAAATAAGCATAAAATTTGAACTATATATTGAATGTGGAAGTGCTTTGTAAGGGCAATACAATATAAGTTACTAATTTTTCATTAAAGTTCACAAATGTGGATAAACCTCAGAGACCAGATTCTCAGAAATTATTTGTTTTTTCACAGTATTGTACCTCAATTTCTGTACAAATTAGAGATAGTTTTCTTTAAATTTGAGGAGTAAATGAATTAATATTTAGTATCACCAGCAATGTGCAACATTTAGAATGCCCTTTAAAAGCATGGGAGTACAAATTTACATGCCTTGAAAAGTTCATACCTTAACTTGAAGTAGGATTTCCTGTGCCAGCTAAATTGGGTCACTTTCTAAGTGAAAGGAGCTTGTGTTGCTGCAGCCACAGGGCTTCTTATCCTTCCTTTTGTTAAGCTGTGAACACGATGCTTCCCTCTCCCTCTACTCTGTTGCTGCTTTTGTTACCCGAGGGTTCACTTTGCAGATATTCTCTTTTCTGAGCCCTATCACTTTTCTGATATAACAGCTACTGTTAAGTTGCCGCCCATGGGCATGGCTTCCCGTAGGGAGCCTAGCTAGTCCAGAATCACCCGACAAAGTAGTTTCGGTGAGGGGATTCTAGGATTTGATGGTCTGCAATACTGGATTCCCAGTTGCATTTCTCCAGAGGCGACCTATAAAAAGAGGAGGATTTATTTCATGGGCTGATAGAGTTTCAATCTATCATTAATTAATAAGTTCTTAATGACAAGTTTTACATTTACTATATATCTTCACCTTAAATTTTCACTTTAAAATAGTTTCATTTATTTAACAAATGCATTGAAGAGCCAAAAACTACCCTCTGTGAGGGGATAGAATAGAGATCAAGAGAGATACGTTCTGCCTTTCTTGATTTTATTATGGCTTAATCTGAAAGGGAAACTTTAAACAATTACACTCCTATGTGATGAACAGTATAATGAAAGGAAAAAGCAGTGCTTAGGGGGCTGTAACGGACTGCAGTTGGGTCCTCTGCCAGGCACTCCTTTTCTGGGAATCAAATCTTATATCTTATTATTGGTACAAGTTGAATCTACGCTGGGGTCAAAGGTGAACGCCAGTCAAGCTGGGCCAATAACTGTTCTTTCCCAGGAATTTTGTAAATGGAACAGAGGCAGGAAGGCCAAGGAGTTTCTGGGTATCTAAACAGTAATGTGAAAGCGTGGGCACTTTTAGGGTCATTGAATGGCCTAGAGGAGGGGAGGAAGCCACAGAAAGAGAGTGGGAGGAAATGAATCCAGTAATCAGAGGTGTGGATACCAGAGATGGATAGAAAGTTCTAGCAGTGTTTGTGTTTCTGTTTGGAGTTCTTCATGAGATTCAACCAGGGTATACTCAGAATCTTTGCAATAAATTACCCACCTTTTTTGGCTTAAGGTGGTTTGGGTTGTATTTCTGTTGTATGACACTTGAGCAGGGTTTTTTTGTTGTTGTTGTTTTGTTTTTTTTCCCCTAATAGGCAGGTATAGCACAGGGACCTAACTAACCTACATAAAGGAATCAGGTAGTCATTTACAACATTTTTGCAGTGTTGTAATTGTTGGGTAGACTCCCAGGATAACCAACAAATAGACATTTAACCCATAGTGTAGCTGGAATTGATTTCTATTTCTCCTTAAAATGAATTCCTTCATTCATATTGAAAGCCTGCTATGTTTCAGGGGTGATACAGGGCACTGGGGAAATGAAAGTAATTAAAGCACACTGGGTCTTTGAGGCGCTTTTGCTCTCTATAAACCACTTGCTGACATTGTCATATGCTTCTGTTGTTTCTTCCTAAGTTTTAGTTACATTAAGGGCTAAGTAGACTTAACGTTTAGGGGAGCTAGTCTGGGAAACCAGCATCCATATAACATTGTTTCTATTGTAAATGCATTTCCTGGGTGCTGGGGAGAACTTTTGTCCTTAGACTATCATAATTCATGAACAGATATTTTCGAATACCTTTTCTGTGTTTCAGGCACTGTTCCTAGAATTGGAAACAGTGATGAAAGTTACATAAAAGCCTCTGCTGTCATAGAGCTTAAATTTTAGTGTGTGTGTATGTGGCGGGGGTGGAGATGGGCAGTAAACAGAGAGCAAATGAATGAACAGATAATTTAGTTAGTGATACACGCCGTGAAGAAAAATAAAGGAGGATGCTGTGGAGGAGGGTGACTGGGGTGAAGGGATGGAGAGTCTTTTCAGGGTCAGGGCAGGCATCCCTAAAGACGGAACATTCCGGGTGGAAAGAAGGAAATACGATGCCTTCAGGAATGTGCCTCCCCATCCACCAGCTCTGAGGTGAGGAGTACTTGTCCCAGTTGGACCCTGAGGAACAGCCTCTTTGCTTATGGGAATCAGCCTGGTATAGACCTGCACTGTGTCAATACTGTGACTTGTAGCCAAACGTGGCAATTGAGCACTAAATGTGACTACTCAAATAGAAAAAATAAAAATTGTCAATATGTTTATATTGATTATATAATGTATTTATAATAGTTTGACATATTGCTTATATTAAATATATGATTAAAATAAATTTCACTGATTTCTTTTTACTTTTTTAATGTGATCACTAGAAAATTCAAAATTGCATCTGTAAACTTGTATTATGGTATGTTTCTGTTGGGTAGTGCTGGTATAGTACAGATGAACAAGCCAGTGCTTTGGACTCGGACTCATGGGGATTTCAGTACTTATTAAAGGTTTATTGTAGTTTCTGTGTTTATTTTAGTATGGACAATTTACAGTTCTCCTCAGTTCTTACTCATCTATCAATTGGGGCCAATACTACTACCTTGTGTGATTGTTTTGAGAATTAAATCATATTTGGTAGAGTGCCTACTGTGTACTAGGCACTGGGAAATCGTGCTAACCTCTAATTTGCAAATGTTAGTTCCTTCCCTCACTTCCTTATGTGACATACCGTAAGTTAGTCATGCCTGGGTATATATTTGGAACTCAGAGAGTGACTGTGTTGAGAAATTGCTGTGCAGGTTCATGACATTATTTTAATTTGCGTGTTTGCCTTATTCTTTCCATGTAAGGTTTCTGGTCTTTATTGTATGATAAAAATAGTTATTCCTATCTTACAAATGAAGAGAATGCCTTATATCAGAGTGGCCCTGTAGAGATTCCAAGGCACAGAGAGCCTGGCCTCACATTTCTTGCATCTAGACTAACTTCCCCTCCCTAAGTGCTGTTGTTGTCTTTCTCCACAGGGTAGGTGAGTCCTTCCACTGGAAGCCCTGAATAGGAATTCTGGTGCCAGGTTCCATACCAAACTGATTGATGCCTTATCTGCTGAATGTTTTTGATACTCTTGTTCTACAGAAGCAACAATATCAGAATCCTGAAGACCTTGTTTATACTTCAAGAGATTAGGTAATCAGAGGCCCTCTGGCTGAAGGCCATTGCAGATAGTGATTGGTTGGAAGAAAATACTGATGTCTTCTATTTTGGTAGAAACACAAAGGTCTTTCCTTCTGAGGTGGTCTTTGTTTTGTTGGCAATAATGTATGCACACAGCTGGCAGTTCCTGGGCCTCTGTGACACTGGGAGTCATAATTTGGTTTGAGTAAGGAAACTTTAAAACAGTGTTATTTGGAGAACCGAATTGGGTCCCTTGGTAAGATGGTCACCAGAGGTTTATTGCATAACATGAAAAGGTTTGCTTCAATTTTAATTTGATTCAAAGAATATTTTACTCAGTTCAGTGTTGGAAAATGGTTTGCTGGTTTATTAATTATCTGATTGAATTTAAAGTTGTATTTGAAAGTAAACTATTCAAAATGCAATGAAAGCTAGGTTGGTTTCATATGTTTCCTTCTAATAACTATCTGTTTCTTTTGAATTGTTGTGTCAAGAGTATACAACTTATTCCATAGCAAGTCATAATAATGTTTGTAACTGTAATTCATTGGCTACTGCAGCCTTTTAGTTGGAAATGTAGATATCGGAAAATATAGAATAAATTTATATAATGACTCATATATTCATGTGTATGTATTCCATAACTCCATGTACATTTATCTATCTACATTTAACAGACTTATCTATTATAAATCCCAAAAATTATATTTCTTGCAATAAGAGCAAAGAAATATAATTTATTTTTTATACCAATTCATATATGCACCAGAAAAGTATGAGTTACAATTTATTTGAGGGCTGTCCAGAAAATATCCAGCCATGTAACCATTCCTGTTATATTGACAATGGCTAGATTTTTCAGGATAGCCCATATATATCTTTATTGCCACTCACAAGTGACAGCGTGATTTTTGCCTATTTCATGAGTATACAGTTATTTGATGGTTGTTTTAATCTGTGTTGTCTGCTCAGCAGTGTGACTGGGTATCCTTTCTTAGGATTGTTGACCTGTTGAATCTCTTCGTCTGTGAATTATGTCATCAATGTTGCCCATTTTTCTTTTCTTTTTTTAAGATTTATTTTATTGTTTTAGACAGACAGAGACAGAGATAGAGGGAGATAGAGAGAATGGGGAGGACCCAGAGCAGTCTCCATAGTTGTATGTTGTCAGTTTTTGACATAGTTTTGTTCCACACAGGTGGGTGGGGGCTGTGCAAGGAGGAAATTGGGCTGGGGGAGGCCTCATGGGAGGCACACCACCTTGAGCCAGGGCCAAACTGGGGGGTGAGAACTGAACTGGGGGCCTCCTGCAGGGGATGCACATCCCAGTTCAGCATATGGGTCCTCATAGGTCGGGGCCAGGATTTGATCCTCTGTCCCCAGGCGTGCAAAGAGAGTGCTTAATCTGCTGAGCCATCCTGGCTTCCCCAATGTTGCCCATTTTTCAGTTTTGTTTTTTGTCTTTTTCTTTCTAATTTCAGGGAAGTCTTTATATATTTTGGCTCTTCCCTTTATCTGTTCTTTGTCCTTTAGCTTTATTTATGTCTTTATCAGGAAGCAGTAAAGCAACTTATCAGTTCCCTCTTGTATGATTTTTGTATGTTTCTTTTCTTTTTAAAGAAATGGCATAAAGCTATATCTGAGATGAGAAGAATTTCTTCCTGTCTTTATTTTGTTTTAGATTTATTTTTATTGTGTTTGACAGAGAGACAGAGAGAAGGGGGAGGGCCCAGAGCACTCTTCATAGTTGTACATCATCAGTTTTTGACATAGTTTCACTCCACAGGTGAGCGCGGGGGTGCGCAGGGCAGGAACGCAGCTGGGGGCTTCCCACATGGGAAGCTCACCCCAGCGAGAACCAAACTGGGGGCACACTCCAGTTCAGCATATGGGTCCACATGGGCCGGGGCTGGAATTTGATCCTCAGACCCCGGGGCTACATAGCGAGTGCTCAACCCCCTGAGCCATCCCAGTATCCCTGAGAAGGATTTCTTAAACAAGATGTTAAAATGCATAAGTAATAAAGAAAAATATTGATAAAATACACTACATAAAAGTTAAGAACACATTTATTTCTTCATTTATTTAATAAATATTTTATCGCCTACAGTGTGTCAGGAATTTTTTTGGGCCCTTTGGATATAACTGTGAATAAATATTCCTACTTTCTTACACTTACATTTTAGTGAGAGAGAAGGATAATAAACTAAAAATCAAGCGCTTGGCAGTGTATCAGTACTGTCAGTATTGCAATGGAGAAATACCAATGATCTCCATAGAGAAAAAGCATGGAAAAGGAATCAGGGGTGTTGAAAGTATGACTAGAATTGTTCGGGAGCCCTCACTCAGAAAGTAACATTCAAGCAAAGGCCTGAAGAAACTGAAGGGGTAGTGTGTGCTGTCATGAGAAAGAGTGAACCAAGCTGAGGGCAGAGCATGTGGAAAGGCTATGAGGTGGGGGGATAGCTGGGTTGTTCAAGGAATAGCAAGACTGAGTGGCTAGGGTAGAGTAAGTTGGGAGAAGAGTAGCGGGAGATGAGGTAACTTGGTATCCTTATGCAAAGCCTTGACTTTTACCTCAGAGGGATGGAAAGTCATTGGAAAATTCCAAAGAATGATATCATCTAACTTGTATGGGTCACTCCACACATCTGTGTGGAGAGTAACAGTGAAGTGGCAGAGACCAGGTAGGAGGCTCTTGCTTATTCAGTTGAGATGTGATGATGTTAGGTATAGAACAGTGAGAAGTATCAGGTTTTAAATATGTTTTTATATATTTCATATTTTTAAAAGGTAGGACCAACAGGATTTGATGATGATGAATTGGATGTGGGGCGCAGGGTGAGAAAAAGAGAAGAGTCAAGGCTGATGCCACAGATTTCCATTTGAGCCATTGGAAGGATGGAGTTGCTATTGTCATGAGGAAGATTGTGGAAGGAGCAAGTGTGGAGGGGAAGGCCAGAAGTTCTGTTGTTTTGGACATATTTCATTTGAGATTTCTATTATATCCAAGTGGAGATGTAGAAGAGGCAGAGGAATATATGAGGACAGGGTTTAGGGGAGAGATCTGGGTTGGAAATACACAATTGGGAAACATCAGTATACAGTTGGTATAAAGCACTGAGATTGGATGAAGTTACCCGGAGAGTGAATATAAATCATGAAATGAAGAGGTTCAGAGATTGAGCTCCAGAGCACTTCGATGTTTAGAGGCTTAGGATATGAGAAGGACTCAGCAGAAACAGAGAAAGTTCTGCTGAAGTTCTGGAGCCAAAAGAAGACAGCATTTCATTGATGTTACTGAGAGGTCAAGGATGATGAGGACAGAATTGGCCATTGGCATTAGCAGTATGAAGGTCAACGGTGATACGGACAAGAGCAATTCAGTGGAATGGTGGTGGTGACAGACTGGTGGTGACAGATAGGTTTAAGGGATAGTAGAAGGAGTTGAATTGGAGACAGTAAATAGAGACAACTTTTTGTGTTTTGCTTTAATGTGAAGCAGAGAAATGGGACAGAAGCTATAAAGAAACACTAAGGTCAAGAGAGGTTTTTTAAGATGGGAAATATAGCATGTTTATATGCTCCCATATATGCCAATGGATGCTTAAATGAAATGGGAAAATTAGGAGGAGGGAAAAATTGCTGGAGCCTTCCCGTTGAGTGGATAAGAGTGGATGGTATATAGTGCACAAAGTGAAGGAGTTGACCTTACACAGGGAGATAGACATATCATCCCTAGTAATAGGAGAGAAGAAAGAATACCATATGTGGGTCCAGCTATAGATAGGTAAGTTGATGCAGTGTGAGAGCTTCTGGAAGTTCTCTTCTGATTATTTCTATGCCATCAACTGAGCGAAAGTGTGGGAGGTCCCTCTGGAGGTTTGAGGAAACAGGTCAAAGTATGAAATAGTTGGCTAGGACAGTGGAGGAATAGATACATTAATATGGTAGTATATGTTAGAATAGCCCGGCCACTCTAGGGGCTCTGCTGTTTGAGGGTCGTGATCGTGAATTATTCAAAAACATGGGTGAGAGATAAGGATTGGGCTTAGCTAGGTTTAGTGTTTTGACAGATGAATTGGATGAAATAAGAGAGGTTAGGAAGGTGAAGATGTGTGCAAGGAAGTGATCATTATGGTGGACCATGGATCTAAGCTGGCTGAGAAACTGGAGGGCAAGAAAATAGTGGGTGATGGTGTAAAAGGTATGAGATCAATGACTTGCAGTTACAATGAGGTCAACAAATTGTTAAGAGATACATGGAGGGGAAAAGGAAGTGAAAGAGAATTGGATGGAGGAGTTGCTGTTATTGATAATTTTAGAAAAGTGGCATTTTTGTTTTTGATCTGATTTTTAGTTGGCAGTTATTTTAAAGAATTATCTTTCTCTAACTTATTCTCCCTTTGATGGTTAACATTCTGTAAATCAACACTTAAATTTCACTAAAGGAACCCTAAAATGAAAAAAAAAAAAAAAAGTATGTATACTTAGTTTAAAAAAAAAAAAGGCTTTAAAGCCATAAATATCTTTGTGGTCCTTTAAAATATTTTTCAGAATGCCTTTTGTATATCCAGTGAATTTAGATTTTTCATTGTGGGGTTCTGATGCTTTAAGCTAGCTTTGTACTGACCTGATGAATGTCTCACTGCAACACATGTTCATAATAAAGTTACTTTGAAATTGAGATATAATTACCAGGCACCTGAAGCATAATGTGAAACACATGAAGGACTTAAGGTTTTCTGGTAGAGCAGTGCGTTCGATTCTATTATGGACATGTTGTAAAATCTACCTTGATTTTTCATTTTTGCATATATGAAATTTTGAAAACAATTTGAAGCTTTTCATTTTCACATATGATATAACTTTAATATTTACTTCTTATATGCTCATATACTTATGCTACTTTGGAAAAAAGTAAGTAAATTATTAATGTAGTCTTGGGAAATTCCATGAAGTGTGATCAACTTTAAAAAGAATATTAATTACTGAGGTTTACTGTGACCTACTATTTAAGAATAATTTTAGTTGCACAGATTTGGAGTACTGTTGCTTTATTTTTAATAACTGATATAATTAACACTTCTTCCACTTAATTATAATAAGAACTTAAGGTGTCAGCAAGATACTTCCCAGGGGTCAAAAACTTGTTTCCCAAGAGATGATCACATTTAAACTTGGTGCTACTAGCAATGGCTATTTACTAAGGTAGACAGCATGGAACTCTCTGCTGAATTCCCACCTGTTAATTACATTAGAAACAGCATTTGCATGGATTTGGTGACTATTCCTTAAGGAACAGGTGACTGTTTAGTTTCACTTGAAGGTATAGGTAATTTTGGACCTCTGTCTGAATCAAGGTCTGTTTTCAAAACTTGGATCTTCATCTTTTAAGAGTATTGGAGGGAAGCTGGGATGGCTCAGTGGGTTAAGCACGTACTTTGCAGCCCCGGGGACTGAGGATTGAATTCCAGCCCCGGCCTGTGTGGACCCATGTGCAGAACTGGGGAGTGCCCCCAGTTCAGTTCTCACTGAGATGAGACCCCAGCCCAGTTCCTGACCTGTGCAGCCACGCGCCCACCTGTGGAGTGAAACTGTGTGGAAAAACCAATGATGTGCAACTATGGAGACTGTTCTGGGCCCTCCCCCTTCTCTCTGTCTCTGTCTCTCTCTCTCTCTCTCTGTCAAAACAATAAAAATAAATCTTTAAGAGTATTGGAGGTAAAACCTTTAGAGTCACGTGGAAGATTGGATAGGCTGGACTTTTATCTTTCTGCTAGCGACGATGCTATTCAAGTACATACCATTTTTGAAGGCTAGGATCTGAACATGAGTATTTGATGTTCTTTGCCTGCTTTATTTTTTCAAATGAAGTTTGACCTGTGTTTTTGGGACATGCTTTGATAATGTATTCACTTGCCCTTAGTGAAAGGTATGGGTTGGCCAGAACCAGTTTCCCCATGTTAAAAATAAACGTGTCTCTGGCTTAAGGAACAGTATCTGTCAGCTGCCCACACTGGGCATTTTAGGCTTTGGCATATTGACTGTTCCGAAATGGCCAGTTTCCATGATTCCCAGTGTCCCTTGATGGTTTTGCCCTAATGAGTCCTGGCTGTCTTTCCTGTGACTTACAGGCTCAAGAAAGGCCGCTCTGTGTGTGTTAACAGACATTGGGACTTCCACAGGCCAAGCCAACAGGGTTCAATTTGTTACTCACTGGGCTAAATTAAATGAGTGGCGTGCTGGAAGGGGGACAAACTGGCCAAGTGTACATCATACAATACCGTATGTGTTGCTATGGACTAACATCAGAACAGCGATGTCTCGCGATCAGAGCCTATTGAAATAATATGCCAGAAAAATTGTATGTATGTCATTTTTGGCAGCAGATTTTAGTCCTTGGAGACCAGTTGTGTGGTGTTTTTCCAACCAGATTATTTCTAGAAACTGAATGAGTTTTTGTTAAAAGAAAAAACAGCATTATTTAATTTCAACATCAGAAAGCATTAACCTTGCTTGAGTAGCATAAATAGTTAAATCTAATCATTGATTTACTCAGTTTTAAAGAGCCCTAGATACAAACTGTCCCTAGGTTAATCATGAAAGTCTAACATTTTAGTGACAAAAAGCGAGCAGTTATAGAATTAGTGGTTAACAAATTTAAATTAGTGAGCAATTTTTCTACCTCCTCCCACAAATCTATCAATAGGAAGATTTAGGGTTTTCCTATTGTTATGCATTGAATTATGTCCCCATGAAAGCTGCTATATTGAAGTCCTTACCCCTTTTATCTCAGAATGTGACTGTATTTGGAGATTGGGTCCTTTATAGGGCTAATTAGGTTAAAATGATGTTATTAGGATAGACCCCACTCCAATATGACTGGTGTCCTTATAAGAAGAGGAAATTTGGAAACAGACACACACAGATGGAAAACAGTATGAAAACACAAGGGAAAGATGGGCATCTACAACCCGGGAGAGAGGCCTTCATAAGCAACCAACACTAACCAACACCTTGATCTTGGATTTCCAGCCTCCAGACTATGAGAACATAAATGTCTGTTACGCTGTTATGTAAGCCACCCAATCTGGTCATACTCTAGCTAGTAGATACATGTAACAAGTGTGAGCAAGAGATGAAAAAGATAATATTTTATAGCTAAATGAGTACATCCACGTTTTAAAACCATTTGGATTATAAATGATCTAAGTGGGGAAAACCATGTGTTTAGCTCCTCTATTACCAGTGCTAGAGCCCAATTTGAGATGGGGCGCGGGGAGTATAGAAAACCATGGAATTTTAGATCTGGAAAGAAAGGACCTTAGACATCATCTCTTGAAACGCCCTTATTTAAGAGGAGAAAACTACCCCCTGGAGCGCTTTATCCACGGACCCATGGTTAGTTATTGGCGTATCCATACCTAGAACCCAAGTTTCTCTCTTCCTCTCTGGTTTAAGTCCAGGCCCAATCCCTTTTCTTCCCAAGACTGTATAATCAGATTCTGCCATTTTAGCAAAATTGATTTAGTGTAGCATTCTTTCTTCCCTCCCTACTGTCCTTTCTTTTTTGTTGTTAAAAATATTTTTCACATACAGAAAGGCATAAAGAATAACATAATAATTATCTGTGCATCCACAACCCACTTTTAAGTTTTTAAAATATTACAAATTGTGTCAAATCCCCTTCCCTGGTCATATATGTCTATCTTAAACTTGGCATTTAGCTTTCCCATATATATTTCTATACTTCTATTAAAAAATGTTAGGTGTTAGCAAACAATATATAGTATTATTATATATATGTTAAACATTGTATAAAAGGTATCATGTCAAATGTATCTTTCTGAGTTTGTTTTTATTCCATTCAGTTTTGTTTGAGATTTATCCTTGTTACTGTATATTTTGCTTCATTTCATTCAGTTCCACTGCTTTGTAGTTTTTCATTTTATGAATATGCATTGCTCTATTCTCACTGATAGGCTGCCTGTAGTTCAAAAATGGTTCTGCTATGAATATTCTTCTATATATTTCCTTGTGTGTATGTGTGAAATTTTATTTCGGGTATGTCTCTCTGTGGGTGGAATTGCTAAGTCATAGGTTGTGTACATTTTCAGTTTTTTTTTGGATACTGCCAAATTGTTCTGTGAAGTGGTTGTAGCAATTTACACTCCTACTTAATAGTATGAGTTCCTGTTGTTCCACATCCTTTCCAGCAGTGATTTTGTGCCAATGTAATACACTTTAATTTCTCTGATTATGAATGAATATTAGCATCTCTTCCATATTTATTGGTCACTTGGGTTTTTTAAAAGTATGTCTTTTTTTTTCTCTATCTATTCAAAAGCTCAGAGCCAGAATGGACTGTGTGGTCTTAGTGTTCACCTCCTCATTTTATAATACAAAGGATTAAACAGGGGCTAGAGAAATGTAGTAACTAAATTGAAGGTCCCAGAACAGACAAAAACTCAGTTACAACAGTGACTCCCATTCCACTGTACTTTCTATTATACCAGATATCATAGTTAAATCATTCTTTTGGATGAATTGCCTTTTTAGTGTTCGAACTAGAGACCAGGGCTAAACTGACATGTCAGAAGAGTTTAATTAGTGAATATGTGACAATTACATATGTGATTTTGTTATGTCTGAATTTTCTGAAAACTCAAACCATCACCTTCTTATTGAAAACTCTCCTAGGTTGCCCATTGCTCACTGGAAAGCCAGGCCTGCTTACCTCTGTCTGCTGGATTGGTCCCCGCCGGCCTCTTCAGACTCTTGTGGATCCCTCATTGTCTCTTGCAGCCACACTGGCTTTCTTTCAGCTTCACACCTGCCAAGCTCCCTTCCTCAGCAGGGCCCTTATGTTCTCTGTGTCTGCAACCCTCTCCCTCCAGCACATTCTTGAGCTCTCAGCACTGGCCTTCCTAAGCTCTCCCACTAGACAACACCTCACCCTTTTTGCTCGTAAATCCTTATACTTTTGATAGCGCTCATCACAGCTGCAGATTTACATGCAAGTGTATGATTACTTATTAATGTCCCTCATTCCTACTAGTCCTTAGGTCCCATGAAGTCAGGGATGGCATCTGGTTTGTGTGTGTGTGATTTTTTTGGTTCACCATTCTATCCCTAGCTTTTAGCAGTGTGCCTGACCTATGGTTGGAACTTGATAAATATTTGTGGGATGAGCAAATGAATAAATGGTCAGTCTTTAAAAAGTTCATTTTTACCTTATTCCCTGGAGGCGAAAACTGTTTTGATCGATTTGGACTCACCCATTTCCTTCTCAGTCTAGCCCTCCACAGTTTTCTTCAGGAAAAGAGCTATACCATGTGGACTGTATTAAAGGTTTTTATTCATGGCTCAAATGATATGACAAGGATAGGGAGAAGAGGAGAAAAAGGAAAAAAGAGGATTAGACATGGGAAAGTGGAGAGCTAGATCAGTAGCTACCTAATCAGATAGCCCCAGAATAGGCCATTTGAACCCCCTTTGAGGGTTTCCAGGACAGCTGGCTGGCTGAACTCCAAATCTAAGAGAGTCTGGATGGTGGTGGAATGGGCCACTTCCTGTCTAGCTGTGGGTATTACTAACTTAGAGGGGAAAATATCTGAATAGATCCTAGCGGGGCCTTTCCCCCTAAGATTCTTGTTTGAAGAACTCAAAATGAGGATACAATATAAGAATAAGAAGCAGTTTTCATCCTTCCCACCAAATAATTTTATTTGCACAAGACAAATGTGGGCTCTGTATATGACTAATACTTAACGTTACATTAATCCTTAAAGAATAATGCAACTCCTGGCATAGTCCAAACAATGAGATTCTGTGTCCAAGTAGAAATCTTGCTTTTTTAGTTTCCTATCCTGTGTCTTTTGTAATCTCTTAATTGCCTAGGATAAAAGAAAGGAGACATGTTTAGCTTTTCATAAGCATATCAAGAATTCTTAACACATAATTCTTATATGCTATATATTTTTTAAGATTTATTTTATTGTTCAGAGGTGAGAAAGAATTGGGGAAGGCCCAGAGCAGCTTCCATGGTTGTACATCATTAGTTGTGACATGATTTCATTCCACACAAGTAGATGTGGGGCTGTATGGGCTGGGAACTGTATTGGGGGCCTCCCACAGGGGAGGCAAGAAACTTCGCTGCTGAGCCATCTTGGCGATTACCAGTTGCACTGCAGTTCAGCATATGGGTTTGCACAGACTGGACCCATGAATCACACCCTGGACCTCACCATTGCAAGGCAAGTGCTCAACCTGCTGTGCTGTCCTGGCATTCCTCTTACATGTTATTCTTAATTCACTATCTAAAGAAATAAGTTATCTTTGGATTGTTTACTTAGCAATAAGTATCAAACACATGTTTTCAAGATGGACAGTAGTGAATTGTCACATTTCCTATTTAGCTTTAGTATCTCTTTCTTAGGGAGTTAAGAATTTCCTCTACAACTCTTCATTTTGCACAGAGCCTTGGGAACTCAGCATTCTCAGTGAAACCTGCTCCATGAACTCTGTTTTCTCTAGCAGCAAAGAGTAGCTATGCTGTTGCAAGAATGCCAAGTAGGAGCATTGAAGCTAATAAAAATTACCTGCCCTTAGTAAGTGTAATGTCTTTTGCTGTAAAATAGAAGACATTTGCCTGTACTAGAGTACTGATCTTTCAAATGACTCATGTAGTTAAGAAAATTCAACTATTTTGATTTTTGACAAAAGAAAACTGAAACTCAGTGAACTTGGATTGTTTAATGTGCTAGGAATGAAGTGTAAACTCAAATCTGCTCTCACTTTTAGTGAAATGATAGGACCTACTGACTGAAATTAAAGGGCCTACCCCATCCATATGGTTGTGTGAGGGTTAAATGAGGTCATATAAGTGAGTTTAGAGCTTGCCTCCCATATAATAAGCTCTGTGTTAAGTGTTACCTATTATTATGTTATTTTCATTGCTATTAGCTGATGCCTTTCAATATAGCAAACCTGTGTTGTCTTTTTTAGTGAAGAGACAGCAAGCATCCTTTCCAACCATTAATACCTTTGTTTTGTGTCAAAATTTCTTAAGTCTGCAGGTTAACTACAATATAATTCTAAATATGGAATATCTATGATGTTTGTTAGATATTTACTATGTCTACGCCTACTTCCTTCTTTCTACTCTTGCTATTCTGTGAATTCATCCCAGAGAAATCTAATTGCTTCTTTCTGAACTTTGTCTAAGTAATCATTTTTGTGGTCTCTAACTACCTTCAGGATTCTTCTTTCAACTTCAAACTCTTGTCCTCATTAGAACTTGCTTTCTGGAAAGTCACCGGGTGTGTATTGAATTACTGTGTTATAGCTGGTCTCCTGCTGAAGGCTTTCAGGCCCAGGCGACGTGGTGCAGCACAGGGCATTTTTCTGGGCAGTGTCCTTTCTGATGTTCTAGTCAGAGGCCTTGATGCAGAGGCAGACTGTCCCTGTGAGTCTGGGCTCCTTGTCTTTTTAAAGCTCTTTATAATCTCATTTGTTCCCAGGCCACACATCTTCAAGCCAAATCGTCTCTGTGCTTTAGACTTTGGCAGGAGTTGGGAAAGGCCCTAGGGATCCTCAGAATTATAAACCATAAATAGCTGAGAAAGTACAGTAAGAGTAGACATGAAGTTCATGTCCCAAGAGTAGATCCTCCTTTAAAGAATTACAAAAACCAACACTGGAGACTGCTAATGTTTAAAGGCACTAATCCTTACTGGAGATTTGTGCTTTTCATGACCTTTCAGACACTGTCAATCTCAATAATATATTTGAAAGTTCCAAGTCTGGCAAGATTGATTTATTCCAATCTGTAAACCCTTTCAGTGTTAGCTGTGTGGAAATTTTCTCATCAGCTATGAGAAAACTGTTTTATAGTCAAAGCAGGTCACATAGTTCCCTAAAGCAAATAGCAGGCCAGCTTATCTGAACGCAGTGAGGGAAGTTGTTATTCTTTTTTCCGTTTTTTCTTTCTTAGTTTCTCTATAATAGCTTGGATTTTAATAATCAGATCTCATTTGGGTTGTACAAGAACATGAGAATATTTAATAAGCACTACTGAACTGTGATAGCTGTCCTGGTGGAAAAGCATAAATATAAAAGCAGAAGACATATGTAAGGCCAAGCTCTGTTTTCACACTAAAGCTATGCAACTTAAGATAATAGTGCCTTTGGTGGCACCAGAGATAATTGGTGAGACTTTCCAGCCATGTACATGAACTTCTAATGTGCAGTGTATATAATATTTAAAGAGCACTAGTGCGTAGAACAGAATGCCTGGAATTATATCCTGGACTACCCACTTACTTGTGACCTTGAACAGGT
>PVKE010007754.1:0-49659 GCA_004027555.1 Craseonycteris thonglongyai
GGGGGGGGAGGGAAGAAATCACAGTGGCTGAGAGCTTCTAGAAACCATGCTACTTGTATCCCCATGTGTGAGTGTGTGCATACATGTGCATGTGATCTCCACTGTTCTCACTCATCTGTGTTTTGCGTGAGTATCTGGACAAACCTGTCTGTGGTTTCACAAAAGGCACTTATCTCTTCACTAGTCTAGATAGACCACAGTGCTCTTAAAAGTGGTGAGCACATAATACAATACATAGACGATGTCATGCGGAATTGTACACCTGGAACCTATGTAATTTTACCAACCAATGTCACCCCAATAAATTTAACAACAAAAAAGTTATTGTGGCTTTTTGGTGAGGGAGACAATTGGGATGAGAAGTGAAGTGCTGGGGACAAGACAAGGCTCTACATGAACCCCTGTAAGGGGTGCTCTGGACACTTAGTCCCCATTTCCTTCCTAAAGAGGGATGGCCCATCTCCTATTATTGTTGTCCATCTAAAAGCATAGGGGCCAAGGGAAATGGGTGTGGCAGGAGACATAGCCAGGAGCTACCTCCAAGCACAAGGATGATTATTTGCTAATGAGCCACCTGAGGAACAGACCAGGAATGGTCCCATAAAGAAATGATTGGGCCATTCAAGCATAGAAAGGCTTAATTTGCCACACATACTTAAAAACACACCAGGATATAAAAGACATACAAACACTTTAGACTTTGAGCCAAGATAAAACAAAAAAGCAAGGATAAGACAATTCAGAAACAACAAAAAGTCAATACAGTTCAAACATGGGCAAAGAACTTGATTAGACATTATTTAAAAAAAAAGAAAAGAAAGATTTATAGATGGCCAATAAACACATGAAAAAGTGTTCAATGTCATTAGCCATTAGGGGAACACAGTAAGATAGTACTTTGTATCTGTTAGGATGGCTATTATCAAAACAAAAATAGAAAAAGAATAAAGAAAGAAAGAGAAAAAGACAGAAAAAAGTAACAACTATTGGTGAGGATGTGGGGAAATTGGAACCCTTGTATTATATATTGCTGGAGGAAATGTAGAATAACACAGCCGTTATGGAAGACAGTATGGCAGTTCCTCAAATTAAACTTAGATTGCCATAAGCTCCAGTAATCCCATTTCTAGGTCTGTACCCAAAGGAATCGAAAGCTGAGGCTTAGGTAATTGTACACCAATGTTCATAGCAGCGTTATTCATAACAGCCAAAAGGTGGAAACTCAAATGTCCATCCGTGGATGAATGCATAAATAAAGTCTATGTAGGCACACGCTTAAATTAGCGCGTGACCTTTCAAAGGAATAAAATTCTGATACATGCTACAATATGAATCAATCTTAAAAACATTATGCTACGTGAAATACGTTAGGCACAATAGAACTAATGTAGGATTCCACTTTTAGGAGGTGCCTAGAACAGTCAAATCTATAACAAGAAGTTGACTATTGGTTACCAGGGCTGTGCGGCAGGGATAGTGGGAGTTAATGTTTAATGGGTACAGAGTTTCTGCTGGGGATGACAAAAATGTCCTCTGGGTGACTGCTGGTGATGGTTAGACAGCAAGGTGCATGTAATTAATGCCACTGAATGGTATATCCAAAATGGTGAAAATGGTAAGTCGTGTGTGTGTTACCACAATACTTTTTTTAACAATAAATTAAAAAAAAAAAAAGCAAAGCTAAAGAACCTGTCCTCTTGCAGTTTTCTAGTTGGGGTTTGGTTGCTGAGTGGGGAGCGAGTCCTCCAGGGGCACCAGCAGAAGGGGAGGGCTGTGACCTCAGTGCCTTGCCTGGCTCTTCACACAGTACGCATGCGGAACCAGGCAGGCTACGCAGCTGACTCCCTTCCCATGCCTGCAGTGGGACAGAACGAGAGATGGTCCGGACTGCAGTCTAGCTCCCCTACCTGATGATGTCTCTGGAGGGCTAAGTCCAGCTTTGCTGGACAAAGGGACCGTCTTTTGCTACAATGTGGGACTTCCAAGAACCCAGAAGGTATGTGGGACAACAGGCCCCTTGCTCATCTCCAGAAATGCTTAGATGAAGGGTGAGAGGTGACCTTTCGGAATTATTCCCTCAACCTGCTCCCATGATTCACAGGCATGGAAGGTAGATACTTGCATAGGAAGTGTCTGTCTCTCTCTGCCTCCCACCCCCAGGCCACCGAAAGTGGCATCAAGAGTAACAGGGCCCTTGATCATAAATAGATATTTTCCTCTCCATCCCCCTCGCCAAGGTCCAGTCCAGGATTCAAGTGTCCCAGGGTGTTGCGACGAAGGATGTCCCAGCCCCAGTGGCTGCTGCTGCTGTGGGACGTGGTCCGGGACAGGGAGGGAGTTGGGAGGGTCAGAGAGGTTCTGGCTAGAGTGCTACTGCCAACCACAGAAGGCTGCTTCTCAGAAAGGTGCTCTTGTCCGTCCTCCTTGTCTGAGGGCCTGAAAGCTCCCACGTAGCGAAGCACTCGCAAAGGATTCGGGTCGTGGTGGCTCTCAATTCTGAGGGGCAAGGGGAAAGGACTCAGCTGAGGTGGGGGACATGGGCCACGGGGCGACACAGAGGTGAATGGGAGCACGTGTAGGCAACTGGAGCAAGAGGAAAGGGGAAGGAAGGGAGCAGAATTGAAGTGAGAAGAGCACCCAGGGTCCAGTGAAGGGAAGTGCGTGAAGTGGACAGTAAACTGAGGAACAGACCAAACAGGTCTTGCATTCAGGATTCGGGGATTAGTGGGGCTTGTGTGTGGGTATGATGGTGGGGAAAACATGGGTGAATGTGAAAGAGAAAACAGAGCCAATTACCAGATAAATGTCACAAAGATGAGGACACACAATTCAAGAAATAAATGAGAACGGAGAAGCAGGTGAGGAGTTCCGGGTTGATTATGCTAGAAATGGGGGTTAGGTGGGAATGAGACTAGAACAAGCTGGGAAACTCGTGCCCACAGTTGAGAATAAACACACATATGTAGCCCTTCACACAATAATGCCTTGATGTACACACAGCCTTGTCAGCTGTCATCCTTCTCATCCCTAATCAGCTCCCGCCCCCGCCCCCAAACTGGCTAATGCAGTCTCCCTCTCTAACAGGGATCTCCAAACTACGGCCCGCAGGCCAGATGCAGCCCGCGAGGCCCTCTCATCCGGCCCGTGGAGACCTTTTTATCTGAATAAAATAATATTAAATAAATAATTAAAAACAACATCTATGTTTTGATTCTTTTTTATTTGGACCTCGAGTGTGTAGTGGGTCCCCAAACTGCTGTTTGATAGTTAATGCGGCCCGCGGGCTGAGAAGTTTGGAGAGCCCTGCTGTAGAGTGATGACTTACTTCCCCTTTGGGCCCAGTTTGGAATCTCAAGAATGGCAAAGAGGGTGATAAATGTGGACGTGGTCACCCTTGCTTTCATGGCCTCATGCGTTTTCAGTTCACACGTAGACATTGTCACTCACCGCAGGAACCAGGAGTCCCCCAGCCCGTACTTGCACCCACAGATCCCAGAGCGAGGCCACAGGAAGCGAGGCGTCTTCCTCTCCAGCATCACTGTGGTGGCCACAACCTGGGAAGAGGAGAGAGGTCGCGGAAGAACTCAGGTAAGAGCCCTGTGGATCAGAGGACACCAGACGCCATGACAGAGAGAACCCAAAGGCATCTACTGGATAAGACGCTGGAGATCAGAGTAGATATCTGCTATCTGCTTTCCTCATCACTCATCATAAAAGGAGGGAGAATAGTTTGAGTGTTTTCAATAAAACAGTGACTCCTACATGACTATTCAGATTCATAGAAATCGAGTCACTCCAAACTTATCTCATTTGCTTTTTCATAGGAAAGCCATAGACCAATTATCTTGATTTAAATAAAAGGATTACCTAAAATCTCTATGACCTTGGGGATGAAGTAATGCTTCTAGTGTCCATGGAATTTATAGCAAATTAAATAACCACATCCTAAGAAGAAAAAGGGTGGACTCCTGATGGCAAACTTGGAGGGGGAAATTCTAGTGGCACATCACACGTTCTGTACTTTGCCCAGCACTCTTTAATTACTTAGATGAAACATAGAAGGAAAACTTACCAAGTGTGACTGTGACACAAAACTGGGAGGGATATGTAATTTGCAAGGTAATAGAAGCAATATAAAAATGACCTCACCAGACTGGAATCCTGGTCAAAAAGCAATAACATAAAATTTAAGAACACTAAATGTAAGGTTCTCCTTTTCTGTTTAAGACTCAAGTGTCTGTCTAAATACAGGAAAAAACCATGAAGGAGCTTAGCTAAGTAAGTTGTGCAACAAAGAAGCAAGGTTCTGGTTGATCATAAGCTTCACAAGGGCCAACTGTATATTTACTAAAATACCTGACTCAATTTTAGCTGCAATTTATAATGTAGTATCTAAAGCAAAGGAAGGCATGACCTCTCTTCACACTGCATTCCTCTAATAGTATCAGGACCATTCTAGTTTCGAAAGGACCATGATCTATTATTAGGACATAAACAGAGAAGGGTGCAAGATGGATTGGGGCCAGGAAGCTGTATTAGTTGAAACTACCAATCCTTTAAAAAGCACAGGCAGGATGGTTCAGTGGGCTGAGTGCTCGATTTGCAGTCCTGAGGTCCAAAGATCGAGTCCCGGTCCACGCCCTGGCCTGTGCAAACCCATATGATGAACTGCAGTGTGCTTCCCATGTGTGTGTGTGGGGGGGGGGGGCAGTTAAGTTTCTGCCTGGGCAAGCTTCCATGCAGGAGGCCCCCAGTTCAACCACCAGCTCTTGGGAGTGAGTCTCCCTTACAGGAGGCCCCTGACCCGGTTTCCACCCTGCATGGCTCCATGCCCACCTGTGTGGAATGAAACTACATCAAAAACTGATGACATACAACTATGGAGATTGTTCTGGACCCTCCCCCTTCTCTCTCTGTTTCTGTCTCTCTGTCTCTCTGTCTCTCGGTCAAAAACAGTAAATAAATCTTTAAAAAGCCCAGTTCCCCACTTTGTATTCTTCCACTCCCTATCTTTCTCAGTATTCCATGCTTCTCTGGACCTTCTTTCAGTTTCTTAGTTGCACCAAGTTCCCTCCAACTTCAGGAACTTCAACCGTTCTGTGCCTTTCCCAGGATAGCTGTCCTCCCTCTTTATCTTGAGGAGGACATTTACTGTTTCTCCTGGCACCATCTTTCAGGCCCCACTTTTTCTGGTATCAAAACCCATCTTTTGGGGAAGCCGGGATGGTTCAGTGGGTTAGGCGCTCACTTTGCAGCCCCGGGGACCAAGGTTCGAATCCAGGCCCCGGCCCGTGTGGACCCATATGCTGAACTGGGGAGCTCCCCCAGTTCAGTTCTCTCTCTGTCTCTGTCTCTGTATCTCTCTCTCTCTCTCTCTCTCTGTCAAATAAAATAAAATAAAATGAAATAAAATAATTAAGAAAATGACTCTGTCATGACTCTCAGTCCATCAGAAGAGAAGACTGAACTGCACACAGTCCTGGTTGATTAGTCTCTTCTCCCCCAGACTCCACCACCACCACCACTATCCAGTCCTTGGCCTTAACCTTCAATTTAAGAATGTGTCTATGACTCAAACTTATAACGAGATGGTACTTGGACTGGGTTTGCTGGGGGAAACATGTTCTTTTACAAGCTCTGTATTTCCAAGCATCGGGAGGCACATAGGATACAATATGAATGGGGCCCTTGGAATTGTGCTGTGTGGTACACATGCTCATTGCTTTGGGAGCTGAGTGCTTCTCTAAGCTCTCTCACTAACAGGATGAGAGAGACTGCCTTTGAAGAGTCTACACAAAAGAGAACAGAACAGAAAAACTGACAGAATGTGTAAAGTAGAGGTGCCTGAAGTTAGTTTAACACTTTAAACTTTCCATTTATGAGGATCAACACATCCTTCTCCCATTTTTCTAAGCCTATTTGAGTTGGTTTCTGTTTCTGTAGTCAAGAGTCCTGACTGATACAAATTCTAACCTCTATACTTCTACCTCTTTCTTCTTATCCACCGAACCCATGCTTAGGGCTCATCTTAAATGTCACTTATCAGAAAAGCATTCTGACTTCCTAATCAGACGTTTCCATTGCATCCTCTTCTTAGCACCTTCTACTTCACTATGACACTTTTACTACAATTGTACCATTTCCTGCAAAGTCACTTGTTTAATGTCTGTCTTTCCAACCAGACTGTGATCTCCATGAGGCCACAGACTGCATCGGTGTGTTCATGCTTTGTCCCCAGTGCCTAGACATTCCCCAACACATAGCAGACCCCAAGTGATTACTGTTAAATGAATGAAAACGCTGGTGGAATAAATAATGGCTGTATTCAAATATTTCAACAGTACTCATAAAGAAGAGTGTGTTCGGCATTATCCAGGAGGAAAATTACAGAAAGATAGATTTTAGCTCAATGTATTATAACATGGGTTTTTCTGATAACGAGAAACATCTGAAATGTGAAACAAGCTCTCCTCCTCCCAACCACTGCCCAAACCCACATGAAAACAAGGTCCTACTCAGCATTTTAAAAGATATTTAATGACCCTCTGATTAATAAATGATTACACATTGGGTAAAGACTCAACTAGAGGACCACTATAGACACTTGCAACTCTAAAATTTTATTAGCCAATGGTGACATAAAGAAAACATCATAGGAAAACAGGAAGTTATAGAAGCCAATGGAAAATAAGGTCCAAACTAAAGACTAGGAGAGATAAGAACACGACAGTTCTAGCTCCCTCTGGACTTGAAGATGACTCCTGGATCTACTTTTCCCCTATGATCATCAACACCTTCTGATCTTGGGTGCTGATCCTACCCCTCCCCTACCATTGCCCCCTCCTTTTGTCCTCTCCATCTATCCCAATATATTTCTGCTGAGGCACCCATCCCACTGGGTTTTCTGTGACTCTTATAAGAGTCATCCACTATAACATATCCCATTTTAATTTTTCTCTCCGTCCCTTGCCCCTTCGTTAGAATAACACTAGTGAGCTCACCTGGGCTCTCCAGAGCTCATCCCGCTCTTGGGCCACCCGCCAGTGAGTGTCACCCATCATGGCAATGAACAGGTTGAGCATGAGCAGTGTGGCGATGATGGCGAAGACAGAATAGGTGATGCCGTATATGAAGGGCAGGTCCACGTCATAGTTGGCAGGGCCGTCGATGATGGTGAGGAAGAGCTCAAAAGTGCTGAACAGTGCCATGGGGTAGTCATAAAATTCCCCCAGCTGGCTCGGGTCCTCCGTCTGGAAAATGATGAAGAATGCTGCTCCGCCAAGGAAAAGGGCGTGGCGATGGGGAAAAAGAGAGTTAGCACAATAAGCAAGAGCCTGGTGGGCATGCGTTCTACCCCCGACATACAGCCCCATATGTACGTATGTGAATGTGGACACGTGTAAGTCACAGTGACCTGTGAACTCGGCTAATCCTGAGATATCCTATGGCAGAGGTCATCACACTAAAGGATGGTATTACTCGCCATTTAGCCAAAAAATTATGTATGTATATGATTATATGTATAATTATATATACAATTATATATATATAATTATACACACACATACATTTATACACAGTATTCCCCCCTATTCACAAGGGATTCGTTCCAAGACCCTCAGTGGATGCCTAAAAGCATGGATAGTACTGAACTCTACATATATAATACTATGTATTGTTCTTCCTATAGCTACATACTTATGATAAAGTTTAATTTATAAGTTAGGTACAGTAAAATGCTGACAATAACTAATAATAAAATAGAACAACTGTAGGAATACAATACACTACACTAAAATTTATGTGAACGTGGTCACTCTCTAAATATCTTATATCGTACCCACCTTTTCACTTAAAGGAAGCACTTTATGCTTCTCTTTGGAAGATCCGAATGGCCAGCATTGCTACTCTTGTGCTTTGGGGCCATTATCAAGTAAAACAAGGGTTACTTGAACACAAGCACTTCGATACCATGACAGTCAGATAAATGAGGTGATTACTAAGTGAATAACAGGTGGAGAGCACTTATAGTGTGGAGACACTGGACAAAGAGATGGCTGATGCCCCAGGTAGGATGGAGTAGGACCGCGTGAGATTTTATCAAGTGACTCACAACAGTGTGCAAGTTAAAATTTATGAATTGCTGGGGATGCAAGTATAGACCAAAGTTTTGTTTTTATTTTTTAAAATTTACCGTATTTTCCGGCGTATAAGACGACCCCCTAATTTTACAGTTAAAACATAGATTTAGGCCTATATTCGCTGTGTAAGACTACCCCCACTTCCAAGGCTGTAGTCTTATACAGCGAATGTAGGCCTAAACCTATGTTTTAACTGTAAAATTAGGGGGTCGTTTTATACGCCCGGTCGTCTTATACGCCAGAAAATACGGGGTATTTTATTGTTTTTGACAGAGACAGAAACAGAGAGAGAGACAGAGAGAAGAGGGAGGGCCCAGAGCAGTCTCCACAGCTGTATGGTCATTGGCTTTTAATATGGTTTCGTTCCACACAGGAGGGCAGCGGTTGCACAGGGCAGGAACTGGGCTGAGGGTCTCCCACATAGGAAGCACTCTCCCTCGAGCCAGGGGTCAAACATGGGGAACAAGAACTGAACTGGGGGCCTTCTGCATGGAAAGTACACCTCAGTTCAGCTTATGGGTCCACATGGGCCAGGATTCGATCCTTGGTCCCCAGGGCTGCAAAGCGAGCTCTCAACCTTCTGAGCCATCCCAGTTTTCCCTAGATCAAAGTTTGAGTACTTGCTTTGCAACTGCAAGGTCCAGGGATCAAATCCCAGCCCTGACCAATCAAACCTATGTGCTGAACTATGGCACAACTGGTTACCGTTGAAATGGCAGTGATGGTTCTTGTCTCCCATGTGGGAGGCACCCAGTTTGGTTCCAACCCCATGCAACCCCTCCCCCTTCTCTGTCTCTGTGTCTCTCTCTTTCTCTCTCTCTCTTACCTTCTCTCAAAAAACGATTAAATCTTTAAAAAAAAAGTATAAATTGTTTATTTCTGAAGCTTCCCATTTAATATTTTTGAACCATGGCTGGTCATGGGAAACTGAAACCATGGAAAGTGAAACCAGGAATAAGGGGGAACTGTATATAAAATAAGTCACATAACTGGTTTTTACATTTTAGAAAACCAAATATTTTAAAAAGTCAGGTTGCTACAAGGAGGCACAAAATCTTCAATGATTTTAAAGAACTGAGCACATTAAAAGGTTAAAAGAAAGTCACCTTAAAAATAAAAATCTTAGTGGCCTCTGGATAACCGTCCATGACTCTGGATCCCCTGGGTGGAACATCATGAAAAAGTTTTCCAGGCTCAATGCATAGCTTACGATGGTACTGGGCAAGCTAGAACCTTCTCATAGCACTAGATGCTTTAAAAGTCTATTCTCTGTATGAATAACTGACATAAACAAGGTGATTGCAAGAGCAGAAAGAGGGTCTATGATGCAGCACTGTTTTTTATTTACTTAAGAACAAAACAAGTGCGAAAAGCAAGAAGAGATCGTTTAGGAGATTCTGGGCTAAGGTCATGAAAATGACCCTGTTATCTTTACCTTATTTTGTATATGCATAGATGCAAATGGGATAAAGGCTGGGGAGAAAAGGTATGTAAGAAATAGTCCAAACAAGCAGGCTTCACAAGTTTACCCTTTTGTATAGTTCAGGTCTTGGTGCAATTTTTTGGTCTACTGTCTTGTGGGAACTCCAATTAAAAGAGGGGAAATCCTAAGACAGAAATAGTATCCTTTGTACTGAGCTCTGATCTTTCAGAGTTGGGGGAGGGGGTCTTCAAATATCCTCTAGTGTATGCTGTCTTCTATGGATGTTCACGTGCAAACATTGAACACTGGATTAGAGTTGTTGTCTTTCACTCTCCCTGCCTCTTTCCACCTTTACTAAGAACTTTCTTCCACTCATTCTCCTTCTCCCTCTCCCTCCCTCGGGCTCTATTTTCTGGCTGTCACCCTCTCTCTCCTTCCTGGTACCCTCCCCCTACTGCCTTGGGCCTTCACTGAGCCCTGCTTGCCTCTCTTCCTGGTCTCTCATCACAACTCTTCTCTTTTCCTCTCTCATTCCTCAAACTCTCCAAATGTTTCCGTCTGTGCCACCTTTTTAGAATTCTTTCCTTTTTCTCGCAATGTTGACCACACATAGAACACAAAGCACGTCGTGTGTTATTGAGTGTGGTATGTTTCTTCTCCTGAAGGGTAAACATGGAAGTCAAATACCACACTGTCTCTGTTTGCCCATACTTCTCTGACATCCACAGCTGGCTAGTCTTTTCTGTTTAATGGCTCTCTCTCTCTCTCCAAAGCTTTCTTTTCTGGCTTTCCTTTAAAGATCTTTTAGAGTGTTTAGTCAACATGAGTGTTATTGGCCCAGAAATTCAGAGCACACGAGTCTACCTTCCAGACCACTCTGAGTGGCCTGATTCTATGGATGTGAATGTGCTTTTGGATTCACTTTTCACCAGGAGAAAAAAAACAAACAAACAGCAAAGGTGAGTGCAAATGAGAACTAAGAGTAGGGGTGAATTTTCTGGAGAACTGGACCCAGTGATCTAGTGGGAGAGGAAGTAGTGCTCTCACCTGAGGCAAATCCCAGAATGACCACAGCCATCAGCCAGCAGAAGCGCATTAGGTCTCCAAAAATCATCTACAGGGAACAGAGGAGGGCAGGGAGGGTGGGTGACCCTGCTACCACCTGTCCGTTTAGGGCTCTTAGATCAGGAGGTCCCCATGCTCCCATCAGCTCCACCCTGAGCAGCATTTGCTTCCCTCGCCCTCTGTCTGGGAAGGCCCCAGGGCTGAATGCAGAGGAGGCGTAACGTTGAGGAACTAACGGACCTTCTGGATCATGATGGTGAAGGGCCCCAGCATCTGGAATCCGCGGGCGAAGTACATGACGCTGCACCAGCCCAGCACCAGGGCGAGGGACATGGGCACCGCCTCCCCGGTGGTGTTGGTGAGCCGCATCACCATGGTCACCAGCACCATGCAGGCGTACGTGATGCTGGGGGAGAGCGGGGAGTGAGAGGACACTGGCAATACTCTAGGTCCCCTCCAGCACACCCATGACGGGCGTGGTACCACACACGCAGGCTTAGTCTTTACGTCGAAAACACACATACAGTCACCCATACAAGCTCACTAGGGAGAGACATCCCTGGAAGTGAGGGTCAGCTGAGGTGGCGGGACCAGAGAGACCCAGAACAGCTCTGGAGCTAGAAGGCAGGGGGCTGGAAGGAAAGGACACTCACATGATAACATGGAATGGCCCCCCGAGGACGGTCTGTCCAAAATAGCGAGAGGCACCAACTCTGAAGATGTCTGGGATCTGGGAAGAGGCCGGTAAACCAGAAAAACCATGGAGACTGCGCTTCAGTCTGGGGACTGGGGTGGCCAGCCTCAGCCTGGACCCCGCCTACACCTCACCTCTAGGAACAGCATGATCACAGCCCCAGCGACGGTCACCAGCTCCCCCAGCAGCCGGATCTTATCCTGTTCGCTCACATAGGCCTCCTGGGGGAGGAAGCTCAGGGTAAGAAGTGCTTTCTGGTGGACTGAGTGTCAAAACCTTCTATCCGTGATCAAGAAAAGCTCTCCTATCACCACCACCCCCTTTACTGTATTTGCCACTGCGACTAACTCTGTGACCAGGACATCAGTTTATGTAGCCAAGGTTTAATATTATATATGTTGCTTACACTGATAACTTGAGTTATCACCTAGCAAGTCACCTTTTATATATACATTGTGAGCAGTAATTTATGGCATATGTACTGAGGGACTGAGATCATAATTTAGAGTATCAAGTTAAGAAAGTTACAGCAACAGAAAGAGGTATCAGTGGCTTGGAACAGTTTCAGCTATGTGGAAAGTCCAGCCTGTGTTCCTGGCAGGTAGAATAAGCTATATAAACATCACAGAATTCAGTTTCCAGTATGGACCTGCAACCTCCTAGCTCTGGCAAAACCGTGAATCAATCAGTAAACCTCCTTGAGCTTGAAGGTTCTCATCTATAAAATGGAAGGTCTGATGCTTACCTTCCACAGCTATTGTGAAAATCAAATTAGATGATGTATTTGGACGTATTTGATAAACCATGACGCTCTATACTCACAGATGTTTGCACTGTGCTTTTATTATGATTTGGCAACAGAGAAAAGGGCACCCAAGGTGCTAGAGACACTATATGGATTTAGTTCTGAGGGAGGACCCCTGCTTTAACCTGAGCAGTAGGTGTAAAAGGCATCGTTCTAAGGTCAAGATGGAAGACCACCCTCTTCCCATGCAACTTATTTCACAGTGAAAGGCTTGCAACGTTACACAGATGTAGTGATAGAATTCTACAATAATGATCTTTAACTTTTTGAAATTATAAGCCCGCCTGAGAATACCAGAAAGACTCTCTTTCCAGAAAACTGTGTTCCTACATATGTAATTCTCACATAAATTGTACAAATAATTTTAATGTATTCAAATCCCCTCTAGGCTTCTGGCAACTCCATTCTCCAAGGTCACATCTCTGAAGAGTACAGCCAACAAAGGAGCTGAGAGTCCCTGGGGCCAGTGGGAAAGCTGATGATTTACTGGTAAACTGAGGAGGATGTGGTTGCCCATTAGGTGTCGGGAATACTCATCATCTTTGCATGTCTAATAAACTGGAACCTCTAAGCATTCTTACTCGGAAGGCCGCTTCAGCAGTACATTTGCTGCGCCAGGGAGAGGCATTGCTTTTGAAATATGAAGAGATGCCCTATGGGAAGAGGTGATCCATGGTATAAAGGATGCATCTGCCAAGTGCTCCACAGCTGCTCAGAATGTGGGGTCAGCTAAGAAGAAGCCCAGGCTGGAGCCTTTAAGAGTAGGGCCAGTCTTACCGACAGATGGTGGAAATGTTTCGGTACATTACATGGCAGGGCCAGGAAAGACCATGAAAAGACTGGTGTCTGAGTGGCTGGTGAACAATGTTATCTAACGAGCCATGACTAGACTTCAGTTACTTTTTGGTTGTTTAAAGAATTGATGTTCTGTAAACTTCTCTGACATTCATCTCTCTTGAGAAACCAGTAAATTTCATATGATCATATAATAAAAAATTTCCCTTTGACTTTGCTTTCAAGGAAGCTCAAAATGTTTTGTTTGTTTTGTTTTGTTTTATACCCAGCTCTAGCAACCACTTCAAATATACTCTCCAGTATTCTAGAATTCAGTTCATGGTCCTTGTTCTTTTCTTTCATCTTAATGTTCCTATGGCACTTGTCTTCAATTGTAAAACATGGTAACTCCTTCTGAGAATTAGGTTGAAAGTAGTAGGACAAATACCACCAACCTTTCCTTGGCTTAACTAAGAAGAAAAAAACACTGGGCATGGTGGCTGGGAAAGTTGTGGGGGATCAGAGTGTCCCTAGGAGACAGCAGGAGCATGGCACCTCAGGAGATGAAAAGATGAAACCCCAACTAATGGAGAGTGTTGGGGATAGTTTTGGTCACTACAACTTCCTCCTGGGGCTTTCCTCATCAGCACCCTGTTGCTTGTTCAACAGATTCCTTTACAAGTAGGAGACCCCTTGCACAAGTTTACCTGTGAGGAACAGAGGTGTCCAGAGACCCCCAGCTTTTGCACCAGCTCTACTTGGAATCTGACAGTACTTCCTCCACTCTGTCCCCAAAGTTCCTCCCTCTTCAGGTGGTAGAGTGCTACAGTCTCCTCCCACCACCTTTTTCTGGGTCACTTTTACTTACTCATCGAGACTCCGATCCCAGCACGCCTTCTGGATCAGGTGTCTCTCCTATCGACCCATGGTGCCATTCTGGGCTCAGGCTGTCACACAGAACACTGCAATTGTCTGGGGACTCCAGGCCTCACTTGTAATCCTCCAGCTCCCTGAGAGCTGGGACTGCTAACTCCTACTTTTTATCCACAACACAGTATAGTAGGTGCTCCATGAATAAGAAAGGAAAGTAGAAAAGGTGGAAAGCAGAGGGTGAGCAGTTATACAAGCTGAGCATGATCTGAGAGTTAGTTGCAGAAGGGTCATCAAGGGGAAATAAGAAAGTGGGAATAAGGAAAAGGGTGACAACTTATTGGACTTTTCTGGGGTTTTCAGATCCCTAGCTCACAGTCACCCAAGCAGGCCTCCTGGATAATGCACTGAGGAAATGTAGCACCCCACCCTTTAAAAACAAATGTCTCCCAGCAGTGACTAGAAGTCTTTACATCATCACGTGCCTTGGAATTTCAGGAGTTGTCAACAGCCAAATCCCCTGCAGTGGCTGACTTCATTGACACAGCTCTCACTTATCAGATGGCTGAGCTCATTGCCCTGAAGACAATGCCCAGAGGGGCATGCATAGCAGAGCTGTGTATCCCACAGATCTGCCTGGAAGGGTGGGGGGCACAGGTAACCTGGTGTTGGGAGAACACCAGAAAAAGTTGTCAAACCCCAACCATAGACCCGCTTTTCCTCAAGATCCCAGGCTTGCAAAGGAATGAAGTTCCCAGAAAGAATCCTTCTGGCTGGTAATAAAGTTACCTCTGATCCTCTACTGCATATGGGTTTCTAAGCAGGCTACCCATCTGAAACAAATGGGAAGCATTTCACCCATGCCCAGGCAAATGCTGGGGACTCCCATTCAATGAGTCTGGAGCAGGGCCCTCACACATTTTTTTAGGTGTAGGTGATTTGCTTTGTACCCCAAGTTGAAAGCCACTGGGCCAACAAGAGAGGAAGATCCCTTGGTTCCCATCTAAGGCTACCTTAAGGGTTTATTTCATGTCCTAGTGTCTGCATTTTCTCAGGAGGATGAATCTGGGAAATTTCTACTCTCAACAGAGGAGTCCTGGTCCACAGCAGTGTGTCTGACTTACCCTGTACACCAATAAGTTAACCACATCCCAAAGGGTGCCTACGACCAAATCTAGAAATATAGAGAGTAGCTCTAGTAGCTGGTGGAGGCACTTCCCTATGTGACTCCTTGCTCCTGCACCCCTGTGTCCTGCATCTTGAAAGGAAAGATTGCATGTGGCCAGATAAGAGCGAGTGGGCAGACTCCGGCTCAGCGCATATCCTGGAGACATGTTTCTCATGCAATGGGTCCCCTCAGAAACGGAACCCAGCACATCACCCAGGAGGGAGCAGTGAGCTGGCTTCATACTAGAGGTGAAGGTTCCGAAGCGAAGCAGACCTGACCCCAGTCCTGGCATTGCCCTGATCAGCTGAGTGTCTTTAACTTCTCTGGACCTCAGATCCACCAACTTTAAAAGGTGGTGATAATTTTAGTTACTTATTAGGGTATCTCTGAGGCTCAGATGATATAAAAGTGCTTTGTCATCCACAATGTGGTGTGCAGGATCACATCAGCACCCCCCAGCGTGAGTCAGAAAGGCAGATCTCCAGCCTCGCTGCCAGAGCCTGTATTTCCACATGGTCTCAGGAGCACTGGGAAACGTGTATGCAGTGCACAAAGCAAGTGTTCCGCAGATGTTTTTACCTGCCAGGCTCCCTGTGTCTTCTCGTCTCACTCTGTCTTTAATTCCCTGTGTTTCTTCCAAGGGGAGTTGGTTAGGGTCCCTGAGCAAAGTAGTTGAGAATTCAAGATCAGTTGGTTTTCAACTAGCTGGGATGCTTTGGGTTGAGAGCTTATGAAAAATAATAGTGTGTAGAGAAATCAGTCCCACTCAGCATGACAGGTAGAGGCTGATTCAAAATGAATTCCTGCCATGGTCCTCTCCCTAACCCTCTGTGTCCAATCCATTGCCCAGTAGCCATGGTTTTACCTTTGATAAGCCTCCTTATGTCAAGTCCCTCTCTTGGCCTCCCCAAGGCCAAGCCACTGTTGTCTCTTGCTTGCTGACCATATAGTATCCTCTTAACTGGTCTTCCTAAAGCCTCCCTGGGCCATTCAAATCTGTTCTCTACCTATAAACCAAGCTTGGCCCACCGCGGCCTGTGGGCCCCATGTGGCCTAAGGCAGCTTTGAATGTGGCCCAACGCAAATTTGTAAACTTTCCTAAAACATCGAGATTTTTTTTTTTTTTTTTGTAGCTCCTCAGCTATTGTTAGGGTTAATGTACGTTATGTGTGGCCCAAGACAATTCTTCTTCTTCTAGAGTGGTCCAGGAAAGCCAAAAGATTGGATACCCCTGCTCTAAACAGACATTTTTTCTAAAATAAAGTCTTGTCAAGGCCCTCCCTTGTTTAACAGTTTCCCGTTCCCTTTGGCATAAAGAGTAAAACCCTCAATGTGGCCTTTGAGGCCCTGAGTGCTTTGGGAAGGACCTGCCTGCATGAGCTCATCTGGAGGCGCCGGCCCCAGCTCCCTGGGCTCTAGCAGGTCTTTCATGTCCGGACCTAGATGGTGGTGAGATTCTTCCTGCCTCTGCATCAGCATTCTTTCTGCCCACAACTCACTTTTGCACTTTCACTCTTACTCAGATCTAAGTTCAGTTATGTTCCTCGGGGAAGCCTTCCCTGGCCTTCCAAAGTGCCCCTGCTATGAGCTATCTTACTGCCCTGTTCTTCTTATCATAGGAAAAAATAATATGACTTGCAGCAATCACAGGTTGTAATAAAATATCTTTTCATTTCATTAACATCAATCAGTTTGTAAACTTTCAAAGGGCAGAGAGATTTCATGTGTTTTCCTCAGACCATGCGGGATTGATAGCACCTACAATAGGATTTAGGTTCCATGAGGTTCTTAATGAGTATTTGTTTAATGAATGAATTAGTGAAATGTTTTGGGGGAAAGGGCAGAGGAAAGATGAAAAAAATCTTCAGAAACAAAAAGGAAATCTGATGGGGAGAGATCTCCGCCCTCTTGCTGACAGAACAGCAAGATCTAAAAGCTCAGCATGATTGACTAAAGAGTGAAAAGCGGGAGCTGAGTAGGTCTCCAAGACAGAAGCCAGTAGTTCTCAGTCTGGCTGACTATCAGGGTCACTCAAAGAGTGGCTTCAAAATACTACAGCAGAGGCCGCAGCTTTAGACATTCTGCTTTATTAAGTGTGACATCGCTTAGAACTAGTATTTTTAGCAACTTCTCACGTTTCAGTCTTGGTTAAAAAACACTGATGAATATTAAAGCCATGTAACTCCAGACTTTGAACATTCTACTCACCAGGAAACGTAAGAGAACTAGTATTAGAGTAGGTATTGTTCTGTCTAAGCCAAATAGACACTGAAGGGAGACATGAAATTAACTCTAGTTAATTAATAGAGTTTTGGGGAAATCCTGGAAAAGCTCACCTTTTGTGGCTATAAATGAGGCATCTTAGAGTGAAGACACCTCTTAAATCTACAAAACTGGAGAGAGATCAATGAACCCCAGCCTCATATACGTTTGCTTTTTTGTAGTCTGTGCCATCTCATATGAGTAGGTAAGTTTTTTCTTTCATTTTAGCTGTCTTGAGATGGTGCTCTGGGATGCACTTGGGAGGCCTGAGGCTTCTTCAGATCCCTGAGGGCCACAGAGATCTTACCGTGACTGAGAGCCTTGTGCTTTTTGTTAGGTAGGAAGTTAGTCATGAGCAACAGGAGGGCCAGAAGGTCGCTGCCCATATCAACTCCCCAGGGACCGCTCTGGGCCCACCCTCAGAGATGAATTATTATGTAAAAACATCTCCAGGGGGGAAAAGGGAAACAAAGCCCTCAATCAGAATGTCCTGGTTTTGACACCTGCACAGAATGTTAAACCTTGCCCTTGGCTTAACCTTAGCCTCAATATAATGTAATTGTAATAAATTAGTATTGTGGTTTTGCCTCTCTCACCCCTGTGGGTTTTTTTGTATGCATTCTGGGTTAGGGCATGCGCAGAAAGAAAACAGTCACGCGACCTACACATGTCAATCAAATGACCTATATCTGTATGTCACACAGAGCTGGCTCAAGGCCAGGAATAAAACCCAAACCCCAAACCCATCAGGGCCTTTGCCTCTTGGCTTGGCCCATTTCTCTCTTGAAACATATTTCAATAAAACTTGACTCTGCTTTTCTATGTCTCGCTGGAAATGATGTCCAGTAATTCTGTACTGTGTCAACGGAAAGAACCGAGCTTTTTCGCGACCTCAGTATGGTAACACTTCCAGACTGATTAATATAATTAGAGATTAAAGTATTAACTTCTCTAAGACAAAGCTCCCTGATATGCCAACAATGGCATTAATCAAGTCAAGATACTGTATGGTACATATTCATTTTTTAAGACTTTCAAGTAATAAAAGTAGAAAAAAGGGAAATTTTCTATTATTTAACAACTCTGTGCATCATGAAAGCAGAATCTTTTAAAGATTTATTTTTATTGGTTTTTTTTTGACAGAGAGAGAGACAGACAGAGAAAGACAGAGAGAAGGGGGAGGGCCCAGAGCAGTCTCCATAGTTGACATTTATTTTCCATATAGTTTCACTCCACAGGTGGGCACAGGGCTGTGCAGGGCAGGAAACGGGCCAGGAGCCTCCCACATAGGCCTGGGCAAGAACTGAACTGGGGGCACATCTCAGTTCAGCATGTGGGTCCACCTGGGCCAGGGCCAGGATTCAGTACTGGGGCTCCGGGGCTGCAAAGTGAGCGCTTAACCCGCTGAGCCACCCCAGCTTCCCCAAAATCTTTTAAATCTTGGTGATACGTGTGGGAGCCCCTGATACAATCCAAATTGACTTAGTACTAAATAAGAGGAACACAAATACAGACTCTCAATTCACTGGCACCCATGGGCATCGGTAGTTGCTGGATAAATGTCTGTCGACTCTTCGTTAACTGAACTCAAGCAACCAGCACTCTCAAGCAGCTGGGAAAAAAAAAATTGCTGGTTGCTTGAGTTCTGGTTAACAGAAGGTCTACTGTAGTCCATAAACTTAGTGTAAAGTCTCAAAGGGGACTCCAAAGCATAAGGTATGCTTTGCTATCCAAATCCCTTACAGCCACATCCTTAACATTAGTCCTCCTCCCTATCATGAAAAAAATGTTTGACAGTCAAGAACCTTCTTTTTGGGGGCAAAGTGTCTTTTACATAAGTGGAAGACAAAGGGTAAAAATGCTAAAGGGGAAAAGGAAGGAATAGAAGAAGGTAGGGAAAAAGATGGGTAAGTGCAATCAGCTAAAGTTATGCTTTTACCTAGTCCTGAGGCAAGGGGAGGGATTTTAAAGTAATTTAGACTATTTTGGTCAAAGGAATGGTGTTTGTAATAATTAGTTATGCCCCAATGAGGAAAAGACACACAGGGGTGGTAGTCAGTGGCTCAGCATCACCCAACTTTTGGGCCAGAACACTATCTACATTGTAGATAAAAATAAATAAATAAATAAATAAAAACTTCATACAAGTTTGAGACAAAGAAAAGTTGGAGAAGAACATATCTGAGAAAATAAGGCCAGGGGTGCTGGAAAAAGTCCAGCTATCCTCAGTTCATTCAGGTTTCCCATTTCTAGTCACTCGTCCACCCCACTTGACCATCTCCTAAATGTCCTTATTTCCCCTTGTCTGTGGTCTCCACCAGAGGCAACCATCATGCCCAATTTGAGATGCGTGGGATGCAACCTTCCCTGAGTGCCCATGCCCACTTCTAACAAAGCAGCAATCCTACTACATGAGAGAGAGAGTGGCCCTAGACTCACGAGCAGCTGTCTACATGTTGAGAGATAGTTACAGAAGCAGAAGAGATGGAGTGTCTTGACCCTCCTTGGGGTTCAGTGAGGCACTTGGCCCTATTCTTCTGCTGTGCATACCGCTGTCTGTGATCTGACTTTGCTCCTCAACTGGGCAGGCAGTTAATGTTCTCTTTCTGATCCTAGTCCAGGCTGCGCTCTCTCTATGCCAGCCCATCTGCATACAGCATGCATCTCCAGTCCCTAGCTCTTATTTGCCTGGCAAAACTGTTTCCTCTTCTTTCGCTTTCTGTCCACATGCCTGCACCCTCTTTCAGGAGTTGTCAGGTCACCAAGACAAAAATTGTCCTACAAGCAATAGGTCACCAAGACAAAAACTGTCCTACAAGCAATAATCCAACCCCAATGTAGCTCTGCTTCTTGAATGTATGCTCAGAAGTCCTCTTTAGAGTTTACTTGTTCTGTTATAAACAAAGGAGGGTTTGCTCCTCTTACATTTCTTCCGCACATCTACTCAGCCATCCTCACCACCCAGGTCCCTGAAGGACACCACAGAATGGCAAGCTCACGAGAGTAAAAGGGAACTCTGAGGTTATTTGCTTCAACCCGCTATGCAGTCCTGGCATCGTTCCACAACGTATATGACAGCTGGTCAGATAGCTGGCACATTACGATACATGTGCTCACATTGACAGTACACAGAAGAGAATGCAAGCCAGAGGATTATGTTGCCCTAACAGACCAGAAATGGACTCGGAGCACACTTTCCCCCCCTTGAGAACAGCAAGGTTTCTGTTGAAGTTCATGTTACAGAAGAGTGGTCCTCTCTATCCACTGAGGAATTGTACGAAGGCACAGTGCTCGTGATACTCAGCATGGGAAGAAGCCACAGCTCCCTGGACAAGCGCCCCTCCACCCGTTAGGCCTCCTCTTATCTCATGTCTGATGTCTGTCTGGGTGGTTAGCAGTCTGTAACTGGAGCCCAGTGAGGGGTGCCTTTTCTGGATAGATAGTATCACTCTGGTCTCTGGCACCACGTTTACATTTCCTTTCAGCCCATTAGGAGAAGAGTCACCTGTAGTGGCTTCTGCTGCAGGACGGTGATATCCCGGGAACCTGTGCGATTGGCGTTCCGGAACTTGAGGGGGCGGTAGACGCAGCACATGGTGAAGCAGCTCATGTAGAGCACGTACAAGGCCCCCAGCAGGCAGAAGTAGGGCCGCCCATATTTCCTCCACTTGAGGCTCACCAGCTGCTTCACTGGGGTCTGTTCCAGGATCTGGCGAGCCTGCCATGAGAGGAGAATATAAATTGGGGTGATCGTCATAGTGAGAAGTGCTAGGTTTCCACTAGGCCCCAGTGGGAGGGCAGTCATCAGCACTAGCATCATTCATTCAGTGAGTCAGTCATTGTTTTTGTTTTACAGACAACTAGGACATTTCTACTATACATTAGGCCTTGTGCTACTGTAGCAGATAAACTATTATAGAAGTGAAGATAAGACACTATGGCATCACTGAGGCTTTGACGGATGAGTAGAGAGTGGAGTGAAGGAAGAGTTGGGAAGATCATTCCATGAAGTAGCAGCAGTTCCAAGACAGGAAGGCATGAGAAGGCATCTGTGGATGAGGTATGGCCGGGGATAAGAGAGACCCAGTTGGGAGTGTCAGGCAGGAGTTATAATGGGTGCAGTAGATAACGGTCAGACCATCCTGTATCATGAATGCTAAGGTAGAGCGTTTGAATGTTTTTTCTGAATGCAATGAGAAGCAATGGGGGTGGAGAGCCTAAGGAAGGAAGCAATCCGATTTTTTCTAGAAGTCTTGTGGACTGGAAAACAGTGACAGAGGACACAGGTAGGGTAGTAAAATGTGGCAATAACCTAAGCCAGGTGGGCTGGGTTCTGACTTAAGTAGACAGTGAAAAGTAAGACAGACATGAGAGCTGGTCACAGGTAGCATGAGGCATCTGAAAAAGTAGGAAAAGGTAAGTTCAAGGCACAGATGGAGAGATTAGCCACTGGCAGAGAGAATGTCTTTTCCACCAACTAGAGGGAAGGAGAGAGAGTGCACAGTTTCCAGACACGTGCAGCAGAACAGGGCATGAGGGTACTGGTGCTCCAGCTGTGGGGCAGGAGTCTGAGTCTCCCGATGGAACCGAGGGGGGAGGCAGTGAGGGACAGATAAGGAGCACGGAAGAATTTGTGAGGGACTAGAACACTAGATGGCCAAGACAAGAAGAAACCCTAGAAGAGAATATGGAGAGTGAGCTGACACTGGAGCCAAGGATTTGTAGGGAGCCTAATCCACCAGAGGGACCGAAGCTCTGATTCCTAAGAAATGCTGCTTGACGCTTATGTTTCCAGGAAAAGTCTCTGAGAAAGTTCTTTCACACTGGCCACTCAGCTTTTCTTTACTTTTCACTAGTACCAACACTCATCTGAGTTTTATGGCTCTAGAAGGGTTCCCAGGCAATTGTCAGGTGGTAGATAAGTGACAGAAGCTCTGTCTCACCACTATCTTGGAGGCTCCTGCTGGAAGCATTTCTCCTCTCTACCTGTCATCAACACATATTCTTTTCTCTCCTATCGCTCTGTCGGGCTCTGTCTCAGTGAACGCTCATTGTGTCTCTCCCTCTCTGGCACGCTCTTTGTTTTCTCATCTTCCTGGCGATTCACAGAACCTCCTTGAAGGCCCAGCTCCGGCACTGCTGCTGGTCTGTCCAAGCTTAACCCAATCTCCATTCTGCTGTCCCCGCGCACAGTGCAGACTCCTGTGACGGCCCACTTTGTACATGATTGCCATCACAAAGGGAAGGGACTGGCAATGGAGGACGTGGACTGACAGGAACTGTTGGATTGATTTCTGTTTCTCAGTGCCTTGAACGGCATCTGGGCCCCAGAAGGTGCTCAATATACTGCATGAATGCATGGATGAATGAATGACGGAGAGGATGGAACTTACATTTAGAGAGCTCTTCACCTGAAATGTTAATGTGGAAAAGCTAAAGGGAAGGCACGAGAGTTAAGCAGAGGGGGTGCAGTCAGGACAGGGGTGTTGAGGGGGCTTTTTTCTCAAAGGTCCCAGGAGTCTCCGCTCCACCTATAACGAGGCAGGGAAGTGTCTGGAGCTGAGGATCTTAGCAAAGAGGCCCTTGGCAGACACATGAGAGTTGTGACATCCGTACCTCCCTCTTCTTGGAGGAGACCACGAGCTCTAGAAAGGACACCTTCTCTCCCCAGGAGTCGATCTCTGTGAGGTCATAGAGTGTGGAGGTCAGGGGCCCATAGGTCCACTGGATATGCTTCCACTTCTGCATCAGGTGCTGGAACATCTTCAAGAACACAGCGGTGAGTGGGAGGGTCAAGGTGTAAAAAATCGGTCAAGGGGACACCACCACTGAAGAGGGCTGATGCCTAATCCTCGGGCCTGACTCACAGGAATTAGCAAGCCTTTCATTACATGGACCTCCTTGTTATTTTTGGTTCTTCCCTTCCCACAAACCCTAGAAAGATCTGAAAGAATAAGCAAATGGAGCAGAGCTTTGGATTCCCGGCAGATGTTCTAACAGTCCTCCTGAGCCAGGATTCCTGAGGCTGAGGATGTTAGTGATACTCATAGAGTCAGAATAAGGGGTCATGACTCTTTTAGGGTGTTTGGGAGGACAGGTCATGAGGAGCACACGTGGAGTGGAGGATTGTCCCTCACCACAGTGTTGCCCTCCACTCCGGCCAGCTTGAAGGGGGTGAGACCCTGGTGATTGGGCACGAGGTCCAGGGACGGCCGGGGGTCGCCACGCCCGTCGTACGACAGCAGCAGGTTGTACATCTGGCAGGCAAAGGTTTTGTTGGGCTGGAGGATGAGGATGTGCAACACTGTGTTTCCTGGGGGAGGACACCGGTGTCACATGGCCACTGGGCCCGAGTCCCTGATGGTCCCTGTACCCACCCCAGAGTAGGCCTGCCGGTTGGCCCAGCCCTTCCTCCCCCGCCCCCAGCGCCCCTTCTGCCCTCCCCAGCCAGCACCTACCCAGGGAGTCCTGGGCCCGGATGTCAGCTCCATGTTCCATGAGAAGCCGCACGATCTCCTCGCTGCCCACGCAGGCGGCAAAGGACAAGGGATGTTCCCCTGGGGACACACAGGGCTACGTGGCACAAGTGCAGGCTGGGAGGGGCAGTCTCCCCGAGTGCCCACTGCCTCCTCCCCACTCCTCAGCTCTGGGCTCGGGCACCCTCGTTAGAACCGGAGGCAGAGAGGGTAGAGGGCCACTCTGGCCATAAGCCCTATCGGGGCTGCCCTGTCCCCAGCAGCTCCCCCGGCGTGGAGCCCTCCTCAGCCCGCGCCCCTCTGCTCTGGCCCAGCGCCCACCTCCCCTTCCTCCGGGCCCTGGCTCTGGCTCTCACCGAAGTAGATGGGGTTTTGGGGCTGCAGCTGGAAAGCCGTGCCCGTAGCTCTCGCAGAGACGCTGGCCCCGTGGGCAAGCAGGGCGCGCACCAAGTTCACGTTCTGGTTCAGGACGGCTACGTGCAGCGCAGTCTGACCTGGTTCACAGAGAGCCCTCAGCCATGGGTCTGTTCCCAGTTCTTTTGGAGGCACACCCTGCCCCTGGCTTGCAGGAGGTTTGGGACAGATCCTGGAGTAGATTTCTGCCCTGGGCTCAGCAGAGTGGCGTGGGGCTGAGGCCAGCAACCCCTTGGGTTGTTAACTTCATCGTACCTGCCTCTGCCCTGTTGGGCATGGGGTGTAACTGGAGTCACCCTAGTGCTGCTGTGAAAGAATTAGAGTCCTGCCTTTCCAGGGACATGGAAGGACTTGAAGGAAATAAAACGACTCAAGGAAGTCATGGATGCTCAAAGCTAAGACAAGGCAGGGCCTCTGTATTCCTCCCAGTGCAAAGGCCATTTTAAGAGATAACTTTAGCTCCTTCCCTACCTGTTTCCACCTTCAGAAAGTGCGCAGGCTGCTCACCTACAAATGGCTCACACACAGTGGGCTCCCTGACCAGCTCTGGGGCTGCCTCCATCAGCACCATGGCCGCCTCGAGATTGTCGTAGACGGCTGCGACATGCAGCGCTGTCTCCCCAAGGGCTCCTGGAGCGAAGCAACACAGGGGCATCCAACACCGCCCAGGGCCCCTCACGGAAGAGACCCCTTGGCAGAAACCCTCAGCAGCCTGGGCCGGGGCACTCGGAGCCCACCTCTCTGTCTGAAGTCACAGGTGCGGTCCAGCAGGAGTTTTTTCAGGAGACACAGGTCATTCTCCTTGGCTGCCCAAAGCAGTGGTGACTCTCGAATCCTGGGAGAAGAGGAAGCTGAGTCAGGTAGGGACAGGGTCGTGAAGAGGCCAAGAGCAAGTGGCTCCATCCCACTAGCTCCTCCATGCGGGGCCTCAGGGCTCAGCTGGCTAGGACACTCAGCAGAGGGCTATAGTGCCAGGGGCACAGGGCCTGGGCTACGAAGTGGGCGCTCCTGGTAGCCCAGAGAGGAGGCCACTGGGCCCAGCTCATCAGTCTCAGCTGACTACCTGTTTCAGGCATCTGGGGACCTAGAGCAGGTGGGCAGGGTGGACTCTGCCCCTGGTTCACAGCCTGGCCTCTGTCACTAAGGGGAGATCGACAGTGGGCAGAAGGAGAGATGGGTGGGACGTTCGAGCTTCGGATGCTTGTGAGTTGCTGACACGTCCTGATGACCCCTCCAGTCTAGTCACACACCCATCTCTGGGGGCCGGGGGAAGCAGTTTGGGGTGGGATACGGAGGATCTAGTCCCTCCATGTCTTGGTCTAAACACCAGGGCTGTAACTGAGGAGGCGTGCCGCCTGGGACTCGTCCGAGATCATGCACCTCGGAACTGGAGAAGCCCTGTGGAGATGCCCATCCTAGGCACCTGTGTTGGTTCATCTCTGTTTCTCCCCTTCCTGGATGAACCAAACACAAGCTGAAGCTGAAGCTGATCTGCGGGGTAAGTGTTTGTTGGCTGTGAAGGTGACCACAGGATCTGGCAGGTTGAGGGTCAGGAGGGAGATAAAAGGTAGACAAACACACTGATCAATGACCATGATGTCCCTTAGCTCCAAGTTCCTCTCTTTCAATAGCCTCATGAGCCTCTCGAAAAAATGTTTTATTTCATGAAGTTTGTCTCTCAGGGCAGAGCTCAGGTCTGCCCTGCGGGGAAGTGCTCTCAGGAAGGACTGGCAGAGGGAGAGCCAGCCTGCTGCTCCAGCTCACCGCCACCCCCAGTCCGGTGCGCCCCGCTCAGGGTAGCCGGGGCCAGCACTGCAGCGTTCCCCCCCCCCCGCCCCCGTGCTGAGGGCACAGCCAGGTGTCCCTGGGCCGCTGGTGCACAGCCTCCTGCCCAGGAAGGTTTGGAACACAGCCCCCTCTGAGATGGCCCTGATGCCCGCTATAACGGAGACGGGGAGGGGAGGCCTGAGGTTCCACCCCAGGGCCTGGTGGGGGTTGGCAAGCAGGTGGAGAGCCAGAATGAGGACCTGGTGTGACGTCAAAATTCCGAACTCCTTGTTTAAAAACGAAGAATTTCAAACCGATGACAGCAGTGCATTAAACAGAGCACGGAGCTCTTCTGAAGGGGTCACCGGACTGAACCTCAGATCTGCTCATGTCTGCTCCCCTCGTTTCCCTGCTCTCCAATGGGAGACAAGTCCCCAAAACCCCGGGAGGCAGAGACCGGCCTACAGGACGGGTCCCTTCCCTGCACACCCTTCCAGGGTGTAGATCTCAGGGCTAGCTGGCCGTGAAATGACCGCTCCCACATGTACCGGCCCCACTGGAAGGGAGGGGACCAGACACAGGCCGTATCCAACACTGGTACACACAGAGTAGACTCAAGAAAAGGGCAGATGAGCTGAACTCGGGACTCTCAGGAGTCAGCCAGGCTCCCGTCTTCTGCTGGTCAGCTCCAGGTGCTACACAGAACCACATTCTCCTCCCCTTCCTCACAATCAACTTGCATGCACACTGATGGAAATTCCTCCCCTGCTTCAACCAGGGTGTCTTCTAAACCCCACGGACCTCATGCCTTCCCCTGCCCCCCACCAGCCAGAACCTCCCCCCACACCCTGGATTCTTCCATCCGGGCCCCCACGCCCTTTCCCAGCAGGCAGGCAGGTGAGATTCGTGCCTCTGAATCTGCGGAGGCCACAAGCAAGGTCTCCCTGTGTGGCCCAGCACTACCGCCCACGTGCGGCTGTGACCAGTGGGTTGGGGGGAAGGGCTCATCCAGTGCCTGGGGCTGGATTTTGGGATAGACCCCAGTGGGCAGGAGGGTCTGCAGGTCAGCGACAGGTGAGCTGTGGCTAGGGGGGCAGCCTACCTTTTCTGCTGCAGCATATGCGCCTCATCTAGACACTGATCCCAGTCTTTCTCTCTGAACAGCCAGGAGGTCAGAAGTTTCTGGAGCCGCATCCAGGGCCCTTTCTCTTTGGGCGAGGGAGCCCCCATGCCTTCTCCTTTCGGGCACTGGCGAGTACTGAGGACTGGGTGAAGGCAGCAGGTCCAGGACTCAGCAGCTCCTGAGGAAGAGGCGGGGTTTGTTTATGGGAGTGAGTGGATCTCCCGTGCGAGGCCGTGGGGGAGGGGGCCGAGGGGTGCACGTGCACTGAGAGCACTGGTGGCCATGCCAGGAGAGAGCCACTTGACCTGGAGGGGCAGGAGCACTTTCTTGAGCAAGCCTGAGGCAGAGCCTGCCCAGAGCCAGGAGGGAACAGGGGAGGGAGCGTGTCCCTGGGAGCTGGGAGCTGGGGCTGAGACCTAGACAGGTGTGGGCTGGGGCTGAGCAAGGACAGACCTGAAAGGGGGTCCTACAAGCAAGGGGAGCAGTCAACGGGATGCAGGGGAGCAGGAAATGAAGTCCTCTGCTGCTTTGAATCCTGGCTCTCAGCTCTTACCAGTTAGGTAGGAGCTTCCGGTGCTGGAGGCTGCTAATCCAGACAACGGGGGTCGTGCCTCTACTCTCTCCTGGAAGCATCTGGAAAGCCTGAGCCAAATAGTTCAGGGACTGTTATCCTCCTTTCATAGAAGGGCTGAGAAGCACCCCTCCTGGGGCCATGTCTCAAAGTTGCTGTCATCTTTGTCCTCAGTCATCACAGAAGGGTTCCAGGCCAGCCCTGCTCTATGAGAAGCCCACCAGTGACTCTTCTTCCCTCCCAGCTTCTTGGAGCCCCCAGAGGGCCCTGGGTTTCCACAGAGGTTGAAGAGCAGGCATGGAGAGGAGGTGGAGGAGGAAGACATTTCCGTTCCACGTTGGGTCTCTGTCCTGGATGAGGCGGCCGGAGGGCTGAGTAAACCAAGGCTGTGTGTTGTTTTATGATAGTTTCTGCTTCTCCTCCTGGCTGTGTTCACAGCGGCACATCCACGTGGCTGAACTGTAGTCATTCAATAGCCCTAAGAGGCAGGTGTCCGAGGGGAGGGCTTGTAGTTTCTAAATAAGAAAACTGAGTGGAGACACAAAGTATGATGGATTACCCATGGCTAGTGACAAAACTGAAATTGGCTTTAAGGTTGAAAATTTAGCTCCAAGTCCCACGCTAGGCCTTGTTGCTTCTTGGGAACTTTCTGCCTATAAAGACGCTGGGGACTTGGGTGGACAGGGGCTGGGGACCCTCCCCCTTGGGGGCTCCAGGAGAATGCACCTTTGTCTTGCTGGAAGAATGAGCGTGCTTTTCTCCTTGTGCTTGAAGGATGGATAAAATAGGCTTTACAGAAGGACAAGAATTGAAAGGAAAATGCACAAGGCTAGGACAATAAGTGCCAGAGACAAGAGGGAAGCGGTCTCTCACCCAGGGAGGGGGAGGTGTGAGCTGGGGAGGGGCAGGGGGTCACCTTGTGGGACATTCCTCTGCTTTGCTGGGGGTTGGGGCAACGTGAGGTGGTAACAGCCTCTCCAGCCTTGGAACTTCCAGTCTAAGGAGATGGAGGGAGCGATAAGGTTGAGGCAGGGGGTGTAGATGAGCTGATAAGAGGGGCCGGCTCAGGAAAGGAGCATGCAGCCCATAAAGCCAACCTGGAGGGAGTGAGGAGTGGGGCTGGCCCGGTCAGAGCCGCACAGAGCAGGTGTGCAGGGCTTCTTTCTCAGCAAGGGCAGCGTCCCCGGGGCCCAGAGGAGGAAAGGGGGGCGCCCCGTCTTCACCTTCTTGTTTGCCTTTCTCGGCCTGCATTGTCCTCTCCAGTGGGAGCAGCAGGGACAAGCAGCCTGAGGGGGACCAGGTTGTCCCACCTGTCCCAGGGGTAGCCGGGCGATTTAGAAACTGCTTCCCAATCTCGAAGAATTCTCTCCTCTTTTCTCTCTGGCCCTCCTGCTCAGCCCTCCTTCAGCTTGGCCACTCCACGTCACCAGCCTTCTCCTCTGGCTCTTCTGGGGCGCCCAGGGGCACCCTCAACTTCCCCACCCTGTGCTGATGACTCAAAGTCCAGCGTGACTCCAGAATGCTGCCGAGGACCCAGGAAGAGCTGGTGGGCAGCACTGTCAGGGTCCCAGCGCGTCTTGGGACCAAAGCCACCAGACCTCTTATTCTGATGTGATGGGAGAAGAACACACATGCGACCTGGATTTCAACTTATGGGACATACACTCCCACCCCACGTGCCCACAGCCATGGAGGAAACGCATTTAAATACCGTACTTGAAAATATTCATATCGACGCTCACTGGATGGTGTAATTATTAGCCTTTGTGTTTTTCATGCTTCGTAAATACTTTTGAATAAGAAAAAAAAACATCTGAAGGGATTCCTGGTTTCCTACCAGGATATATCCTTTTCAGCACAGAGAGCCGGGCAGGTGGGTGGTGAAGAAATGGAAGCATTTGTGGCCAGTACAGCCCGGTTTTTTCCACTCCAGCCTGCCTCTGTAAGATGCTCCCCCCCTCCCCACCCTCCCCACCCTCCCCACTTATAATCAGAGCTGGGGATGGCTTCTCCTCCCCAGGAACAAAGAGTCTCCTCCCCCAAAGAATCATGAGGAGATTAGCGATGTTTTTCCACCCAAGCATCATCCCTTGGGCTTGCAGGTGAATGAGTTCAAGGTAGGGGTGAGCAGGGTCACCTGTTTGCTAGAATCTTTCCTCCCTCACCATCCAGTGACCTCCTGTACCATTCTCGAGTCACCTGTCACCTGGCTTGGCTCACCAGGAAGCAAGGAGGTAGCAGCTGCTGTCCGTGAACCAGCCTCCAGGAGAGCGTGTCTGCAGCGTGGGGAATGGCTGTGGGCAGGACTTTGCACGCGCCGCCCATTCCTGCAATCCCCTTTCCGAAGGGCTGCATGCTTCTGCGCATGTCCTTGCCCTCGCACCTAGAGGTTCATTCACACCACAAGTGATGTGAGCTGGTTGTGATAGGTCGAGTGTGTCTAAAATCGCCTTCCCCGCTCCTGTATCTCTCGGCCTGTGTCTAGTTCTGGTTTTCAGGCCAGGTCTCCATCCTGTCTCCCCAACCCCACCCCTTCTCACCCTTAACCATCATCTCTGCTCCCACAAGCAGATGATAGTTCACCACAGCCAGTTAGTGCCAACAAGTGTGTGCTCACCGAGTTCATGGGCAGGGCGGGCACTGGGCCACTGAGGCAGGTCTCTCCAGAGCCCTTATTTGCCATACTGGTTCATCTGTGGAGCAAGCAATTTTGTGAATGAGCCTCTAACGCCATTTCCTCTGTGTCTAAGAATACGGTGGATGTAGATAAAATGAGATCAGAGTCTGTTCCCATCTATCAGTACAACAGGGCAGAGGCTAGGGCCAAGGACAGTCTGTGGGAGGACGAGGAAGGAGAGAATGGATGCAACGTGGGCCCAGGGCACCCTGCTCTCTCTCTCTATCCAGTCCCCGTCTCTCTCCATCTCTGTCTCTGTCTCACACACAGAAATGGCATGAACCCTTTTGTCGGCCTCCGCCTATCTAAGGTGACCAGATTTTAACATTGGTAAAGCAGGACACCATTGACCGGGGGGGTGGTTCTTGATTAAAAATTTGGTCTATCTCCCGCCGTTCCCTAGCTTGTCGTGCATTCTTTTCAAAAACTGGGACTTTTTAAAAACGCCACGGGACGCGGGTCAAATTGTTAAAAATCGGGACTGTCCCGCCAAAAGCGGGACGTCTGGTCACCTTACCTATGCCCTTCTCCTCACTTCGTTCTCAGTGAACCTGAGTTTCATGCATAGCCTAGGACCTAACGATCCTTGTTTCTACATCTGGTCTGGACCTCATTCTATACAAGTCGCTTGCCTTTGAGAAAGGCTGCATGGAAGAGTGGGAAGATGTGACATTTACAATCAAAATTGGTCAACAGCCCTGCGCTGCCCCTTATTTTCTGTGTGGGCATTTCTTCTGTGAATCTCAGTTTTCTCATCTCTATAATGGGTATTATGACACTATTATTCTGAGACCTGGTTGCTGTGTAGATCTAAGGATGTAATAGGAGTGAAAGTACTTCACAAACTCTGAAGTCATTTGTGTTGCTCACCACAGGATGAGCCACTCTAGTCATCTTAGAAGACTCTATTGTCCCCTGCTGGCTACTCTTCACTCTCTTGCCCAGCAACAGAACTCTGTCGCGATCTAGAATGAAGGTCAGGCCCGTGGCTATGAGGTCACAGAGCTCATGAAGACAAGAAGTCCTCTGAAAGGGAAGGGAGGAAAACGGTGCTGGGAAGGGAGACAAGGCAGGGTCAGGGGAGGGAGGTGGCAGGGCACCTGCTGGGCACAAGGAAGTGGAGAAGGCCACATGGACAGCAGATGGGCAGGCCCATGACCTCCCTGGGTGCCCAGCTCTGCAGGGCAGCCTTCCTGGCTGCCATCCTCCTGCTGCTGCAGGTGAAAGGGGTGAAGCCTCAGAAAGGGCAGCCAGGCCCCAGCGACAGGAGTCAGAAAAGTAACGCTCCTGCTGTAGGTAGGTCATGGCGGGGGATAATGTCTGAAGACTAGAGACCAGACCTGTTTGGAGTCAGTCCCAGATTGCTTATCAGGCCAGAGTGAAAGCTGAGATACGGTAGTGTGAGGGGTCATGTAGAAGGGTCTTGAGGGGGGCCCTAGGCAGGGCTATGCCACGGGCCAGCAGAAATTGCACGTGGCTTTCATGCGGGTGAGCAGAGGTGCATGTGTCTGGGATGAGGCTCTTTGGTTTTCATCCTTCTCTAAGGTGGCCACTCACTCTCCAAGTGGGGTCACACTTTGGAGACAGCAGTATGAGTTGGAAATGAGGCATGTGCGCTCTTGAGTTGGAGCTATGGCTGCACACAGACCAGAAGAGAGGGAGGGTCACCTCCCTGGTCCAGGACAAGGAGAGAGGCAATTGGGCTGAAGGCCCAGACCCTAGCTTCCCTCCATATTCTGCAACTTCTTCCTCTTTCTGGTGCTGACCAGGGGCGGGGGAAGGTGAGGGCGAGTTGGGCAGAACAGGATCCGTGTTTCCGGTCTTCCCCTGTTCCCTGTTCCAGACCAGGATCAAGAGGAGTTCGAAGAGCACTTTGTGGCCTCCTCGGTGGGTGAGATGTGGCCGGTGGTGGATATGGCCCAGCAAGAGGACACGACCTCGAAGAACACAGCCATTCAGAACCACCTATTGGACCTAGCCTTCTGCTTTAATCTGGCCAGTATCGTGGTTTTTTTATAAGGGACTTTGAGGATGAGATGGTGGCCTGGCTCCTGGATGAGGACTTGGATATCTACTTCCACTTCATGATCGCCTACTGACTCTCCCTGAGCTCCACGTCACTGCTCCCCAGAGAGACGTACACATGGCTCCTGGCCCCTGCCTGGGGCCCCTTTACCTCCGGATACAGCAGGAGAGGGGTCCTGGAGCTGGCCCCTTAATTGCTCACCACCACTGCTGAGTGCCTTCCCAGGCTCTGAGCGCCATCTCCCAAGACCAGAGGGCACAGGCCTGTGCACTGACCCCTCCCATGACTGTCCGGGCTCTGTCCAGGCCAGCAGATTAGGAGGAGGAAGCAGCCACAAGGAAATAGCAATAAAGTCCTGAAAACAACGGGGGCAGCTCTCTGAGACTTCACCAAAGCCCTGTGGTCTCTAATTAGTCTGTTCCATTGCTCAGCCTCTGGCCCACTGACCTGTGGAGGGTGGCGGAGGGCAGGCAGGTCACGATCCGTATTTCAGACCCTCCCCTGTCCCCTGTTCCAGACCAGAATCAAGAGCAGTCCCAAGAGCATTTTGTGGCCTCCAATTATAACAGTTCTTTCCTTGTCTTGTGTCTATGGAACTCTGTTTGGAATTTTCTCCTCATTTCTGACTTTTAGGCGTAGAACATAGCAAGAAAGAGTCACAAGAGAGACAGGCAGAAGCCAAGTGCCAGGTTTTATTGTTGGAAAAGGGGGACAGGAGACATGGGCCTGGCTCCGTGGATGGGGGCGGAGGCTGTTGATCCAGCTACATGGAGCTGTGGGTGGTGGCCAGGTTACCAGAGTTGGCAGCGGTGGGAGGGGTTCATGGGGGCACCATGTGGACAGTAGAAGTGTCTGGCGAAGCCTGGGGTGTTGCTGAGGGGTCCGTGGACTCGAAGGGTGGCAGAGCTGTGTGTGTCCTGAGAATCCTGTGTGTTGCGCTCCCTACACATCATCTGGGAAGAAAGAGAGGCCCACACAGGGCAAGGAGAAGAGCAGGGTAGTTCAGGGTCAGTAGACAAGGCAGACCTGGTGACTAGGTGCTGACCAGGGACAGCAGACAAAGACAAGAGCAGGGACAGGAATGCGCCCAGGGCCTTGTGGAGGCTGGAAGAGTTCTTGCACTTGCGGGTCATTTAATCTGGCAACAGGCGTCTAGGGAGGCTCTGGGCTGTGTGATCAGAGGCTCTACAAGGACCAGATGCAGCGTCTGTGGGGAGGACTCTGTGAGGGGGTCTGTACTATGAAATTGGGGGCCGTGTCTGTTGAGGGTGAGCACATGGAAGTTAAAGGGTCGTATCAGGTGGGGCCTACACCTGGGGGTGAGGTCTTCAAGCAGAAAGGTGGTCTCTAGACAGTCAGTTAAGGCTCATTTTTAAGGGGGTTGTATTTCTAGGAGAAGAAATAAGAGGGGAAAAAAGTTGAACTTATTTCAGGGAGGGATTTGGGACTAATTCTTTTTTTTGGAAGAGTGCTGAATTTGGTAGAAGAATTTATAGCAACATGAAGGGATGGTCCCAAGGGGGCGTGTGTGAAAGGACAACAGTAGGGACATCTGCAGCAGATGGGTGGGGGTATTTGGGGGAGGGTGTTTCAGGAAGGAGAGATTCTTCAAGCATTAGCGATAGGGTGCTCATCTGAATGGAGCCAGCCGTGGTGGGGCATGGCAGCTGAGTACCTGGGCGTAGCTTAGGAAGAAGAGTTGCTGGGGGTTGAGGTCCAGGCTGGGCAGGGTGGTCTCCCCACGGTGCCGTAATAGCCTCTTGTTGTATGCCTGGATGTGGGGGGTATGATGGAGAGGACCCTTTAGGCTCCAGACCCACAGCCATTTGGAAACCTGACGTCCTACACACAATACGCAAAACCAGTTCATGGCCCTTTCCCCAAGTTCTGCACTAACATACTAGTCTGAACCAAGAAAAAATGTACTTGTCGGAAGATCTATGGATAGCCTACAAAAGGGGTCTATGGGATAAGAGGGGTCCCCAACCTGGGCCTGTTGAGAGGGGTTGTGAAGGGCAGAAAGCTTTGTACAAGGGACGGTAGAAGGAATATTGAGGACAGGGCACCTATTCTGAGGGTAAAAACGGACCCTGACCTGTGAGGTGTGAGTTACCTGCAGGGCAACAGCCAGCGCCCCCACATCTGCCACATCCTCCAGGAAGGTGTGGGAGCCATTGAGCGAGGTTCCCCTTGGCAATGGGAAGGCAGCATAGTGGTGCTCCAGGCACTGATGTGCCCCTTGTAGGGCACGGGCATCACAGGCTGGGCAGCCCCCAGGGAGTACTGTTGAAAATGGGGCAAGGGCATGAAATGGCAAGGTGAGGCGCAGGGGTGAGCACATGGGGTCCCACACGCTGGGCTGGCTCCTGGGAGCATTGCAAAACGTTCAGGACCATCCCACTTGGAGCCCTCATAGAACTTCCCATTCTCGTTCCCTAGGCCGGCTTTGGGGCCTTCACCTGGGTCCCAATGGCCCTCCCTCCCCCAACGGCCCACTGTTACCCACAGAGCTGGTAGAAGATGTGCAACAGCTCATGGGCCATGATGCTGCCAGCAGCGCCAAAGTTCACGGCCCTAGGGGGACAAGGGCTTGTCTTACCCCCAGAACCCTTCAACATTTTAAACCTCAATTTCCCAACTACAAGTCCCACCCAGCATCACTTCTGTCCATCGCTCTGCGGAAGCTTCCTTCCTCCTCAGAGAATGGCCCTCACCTGGGGTAGTCAGGGTGAAAGAATGGGGGTTGGAGGAGTCCGGCTGGGAAGACCACCACATGGTCAGATACTGAATAGTAAGCATTGACCCCCCAGGGGGACACCTGCCACCTGTGGGAAGAGCACATATGAATACCAGCTCCATCATGTATTGCGCCCCCACCCCCAGACACATGCAATCCCTCCCACCTGTTGTCACTGTTCCCGCTTCTCTGAGCCCCCGGCTGGCTTTCCTGCTCCTCTTGGATGGGCCTGTGGGGGGCAGTGTCTGGGCCCCCTACCTGTGCTGAGGGAAAGGCTGCAACGTGCTCCGGACAGCCCTAGCCTGGCTGGATCGGATACCGCTCAGGAAGGACTGCAGGTAACTAGGTCCCAGGTGCACCTGGAAGGACGCCAAGGGTGACAGGTGTACGTGAACGCTGACATACTACTAGGCACATTTGAACCTGAACAGCTAAGTCCTGACACACAGACATCCCCAGTCCAGTGATAAATAGCACAACACGACCATATCACATGGGAGCCAGACAGGCTTCACACGTGTCAGCACACAGATAAGCACACTCAGGCAAGTCACAAGAAGGCATGTGTGTGTGTACACACACACACATTGTGACCCGAAGGCTTCCCTTCTTCTGCTGGCAAGCTCCATGGTGTGGCTACTCCCCCATAAAGCCCAGCCAGCACCAGGGAAGGGAAGGGTTGGTTGGGATCACTCGGGGAAATGAATTGTTTGCCACTCGGGGGGTCCGGGGTGAGGAGGCTGAAGGCTAAGGAAGTGCTGGCCAGGGAAGGGACCCACATCACTGTATTCCTGTCCAGCCAGCGCTGGCTCCAGAGCCCATTCCGGGGCTCCCATCTTCACCTGGAGCTGAGTGACCTGGAAAAGAGACGAGGTAGAAGAAACCCAGCTACTCTGAGTCTATGGGAGAGAATTTCTCCTGCCCACTGCCCTGGGCCTCCACCCTTTACTTTGTCACCAGTGTGTGTGTGCCACATATTGGTGTTTATGCCTCCTATGTGCCCTTGTGCCCTTTGCACTCTCCTACAGCCACTGGGACCCCTCGATCCAACACTCAATTCCAGCCCCAGCACATCCCTACCCTATTTTTCCTGGCCTTACCTTGTCCTGGGCCTTCTTCCGTGTCTCTTCATCCATCCAGGGAAGTCTTCCGAGGCGAGTGATGAGGGCATCCTTGATGGCGATGAATAATTCCATGGCCTGTGGGAATAGACAAGCAGGGTGGAGCATCAGCATCAGTCTTGGGTTCTACCTACCAGGCCTCTCTCCAGTAAGAGGCCTAGGCTCTGAGGATCTACCAGAGCATGGGTAAGATCTCAGAACAAGGGAACAGACGTGGTCTCTCCTAGGTGACCAAAAACCAAGGGTACAAAGATCTGCAGATGCAGAAAGGCGGTGCCAAGCACAGAAAGCAAAGGTGGGAGCTGGCCAGTCCTGTGGGTTGACAGATAAGACAGCCTGTAGGCTGATCTCAGCCTCCCAAGTGAGGGAGACCCCATCTCAGCCAAGCAATCCACTCAGAAACCTGAGGACCATCATTCCCTTCTCTGGTCTTGGGGGCTCCCATGCTCACACCCTCTTTCTTAAGGTATGCATGTCCTCCCTCCATCTTCCTGGGCTCTTGTCTTCCCCACAGCTGAAGTCTCTCCAGCTTCACAACCTGACTGTATATGTATTGCTTTCCCAGCCATCTACCATCTTGTATCTTTTCATTTTTTAAAGATTTATATTTATTGTTGTTTGACAGAGAGAGAGACAGACAGAGAGAGACAGAGAAGGAGGAGGGCCCAGAGCAGTCTCCATAGTTGACAGCATTAGTTTTCCATACAGTTTCACTCCACAGGTGGGCGCGGGGCTCCTCCAAGAACTGAACTGGGGGCACATCCCAGTTCAGCATGTGGGTCCACCTGGGCTGGAGCCGGGATTCGATCCTCAGGCTCCGGGGCTGCAAAGCGGGTGCTTAACCCACTGAGCCATCCCGGCTGCCCCTGTATCTTTTCTTGATAGAGGAAAAATGGGCGACGATACCAGGAGCCTAAGTTCAAATCCTGCCTCTCTGCTATTTGGTAGTTGGGCAGTTTCTGCCCCTGCCTGTATTTCAGGCCTCTCTTCTATAAAACTAGGATGATACTAGGAATTAAAGTAGTTCGTGCAAAGTGCTTCCAAGAGTACCAGGCGCATGGTAGGCACTCAAAAGTATTCAGTAGTTATTTATTAGCACATCTTAAGATTATAACATTCCAGTCTCACATTGTTTCATGTGCTGTAAAAAAAAAATCACAAACAGGGAGTAACTGAGAGGTTGTGGAGTTCAGTTTTCTCATTTTATGGTTGAGGAAGCACAAGAGCAGCAAAGCTGGGTGATTTGTTCAAGTTAGTGCGTGTTGTGTACCTTGTGTCCCAGTGCTAACCTGTGCAGCCCCTGGAGATAAAGCATGTCCTTTGGGTTCTCTGTGTGACTGCCTGACTCCTTAAATGCACATACCATTGAGAAGGGCAAAGTCGGCAGAGTCAGGAGAGGAGGGATTGGGTGGGCAGGGTGGAGGGACGTGGGCTGGGGATGAGCCCTCACATACAGCACTTCGGGTACTTGGGATGAAGGCCTCACGGACAAACAAGGCCGCCAGAGTGGGCTCGAAGAAGGCTCCTGTGTCCTCCACACACTTCATCCATCGAGGGTGGGCGGGCTATGGAGACAAAGCTGGAATGAATGGCTTCCATTACGGTCCAGGGTCTTCCTCATCGGTTTCTCAGGCCATTCTTGTCCAGACCTTACTCCCTCTGCCCCCACACCCCAGATACGCTCTTTCCTGGACATTTTGCTTTTGTCTCATGTCACTGGTATCCCTTTTGGTGGCACACACGGGTTCATTGCTCCTTAGCTAAAAAGGGCTTAATTGACCTCTGGCTTAGTCTCCTCAGCCTGGATGAGATAAACCAGGGGTCTCCAAACTTTTCAGCCCGCGGGCCACATTAACTATCAAACAGCAGTTTGGGGGCCAACTACACACTTGAGGTCCAAATAAAAAAGAATCAAAACATAGATGTTTTTAATTATTTATTTAATATTATTTTATTCAGATAAAAAGGTCTCCACGGGCCGGATGAGAGGGCCTTGCAGGCCGCATCCGGCCCGCGGGCCGTAGTTTGGAGACCCCTGAGATAAACCATTGTATTTACTGTCTATTGAATTTGAAAGCAAGGCCTTTGGGAGGCATCCTTCTGGAGACCTCACAGGTTCCTGGGAAGGGGAGGACTAAATGCCACGCCTTTTATCTTTGTAGGTCTGTTGGCAGCCCCATCCCCACCCACCATGGGCACCTCTCTGGGAGCCCAGAGATGAGTCCCACCCTCCCACGCTTCTTTGCTTAAAAGGCAGATTAGAAAAGGTCAGTCCTTCCTCCTGTCCACCACCCTCCCCCACTCTCCAAATAGTTATCATAGATTATATGGCAGGATCTTGTCTTAGAAAGAAGAAAATTTTTACGGTGACATTGAGTTTCAGATGCCATATTATTTGGTACGAGAAGAAGACAAAAGAAAAGACTAAATATATAAATCCAGAGAGCTGAGAAACTTTCAGCCAAAACAGGATGCAATGAGGAGAAAATAAGATAAGATGGTGCACATCTTCAACTTCAAAGGTAGAGCAACAGACAAGAACGCAAGGGGGCCTCTGCAACTGCAGTGTTTTTTAACAACAGGATAGAAAGAATAAGAAAAAAAGATGCTGGGGAGGTTTCAGTGGTGGGCTTGGATGGCTTTGAAAAGTTGACCAAAGGGTAGGCCTGAGGTGACACAAGGCAGATGGAGAAAGACATTCAGGGGCCAGGAATACGGAACAAGGAACCCAGCCCTGGGAAAGCTGGACTGGGTCTTAGGGAAGCCAGCTAAAATGTTAATTTGGGTTAAGTGGGATAAGGTCACGAGAGTTCATTCCTGTCACTTCTTTCCTCCCCACAGACCTCCTCTCAGGGAAGGTAGTTAGGCTGCCACTAGCGCTGGTCCTAAGAGTGACGAGAGAGTTTATGGGGCTTCCCACAAAAGAGGAAGCAGATAGGGCAGGTTGGGATTGTCGAAGAAGAAACTCCTGGAAGAAATGTTAGGACATTTATCATTTTGCAGGTTGCTCCAGACCTAGTCACACACTGTGTGTTCTTGTCCCTGCTCCATGAGACCTGTTAAGGACCTTGGGGGAAGGAGGGACTCGGATCCATTCTATAATGTAGCAGCTGGAGCTCTGAAACACAATGTGAAAAGCAAACACACACTGAAGGAAACGGTCTGGTGACAGGGTCCAGGGCAGGCTCTGCTGGCCCCTTTCAGTATCCATCCCCCACAGGCCTCCCAATGACAAGGGGCCACAGCAAAGAGCATCAGCCTTGCACTCGGCCGTGTGGGTCTGCCTGTCATTTTCATACCTACTGGTTCCTGATCCCTTCTTTCGCTGGTGCCTGCCCCATTCTCCAACAACCATTGCTTGCTCGGTGCCTGTCCTCACAGACTGGGCCACAGCAGGACCTGACCTGGTTACTGAAGCTATAGATGCCACCTCAGACTACCCATTGCTCACCCCTGTGTAACTCTGGGAATCATTCAACTGGCCACTTAACTCTGGGAAAATAATGCATAATGACTAAGGACCAATGTAGGATCACTGAGGATAAACAGTGACAAAATAATAGAAATTCCTCAGGTTAATAGTCTCACCACACTTGAACATAGCACAAACCAGGAGTCACAGACTTCCATAGGGCCCATGTTGTGACATAACTAAGAGACGCAGTTCATGATTAGAGCCCTCGAACATGGAAGAGCAACAGCAGATGCAGCAAGCACGCCCAGTCTGAAGCACACTGCATCACTCAGCTGCAGTCAGTCAGTCATGGCCCTGGGGAAGGTTAGCGCGGTGATGCCCAAGCTTCCTGTGTACAAGAGGCTCCAAATCTGATCACTGGCCTGCCATCTCCTCATTATTGAATGTTGGCAATGAATTAAAAAATTATAAAAGGCTTTCAAGGCCAACAAAACACATTGATGGGTCAGATTCATCTTCACGGACCACCTCAATACTACCTCTGCACAGAAAATTCAAGCATTTACTAAACATTGATTATTAACTTCAACGTCAGTAATTCAGACACACCAGCTATAAAAGAGAGACCAATGCCTGTTCCAACTTCCTCACAGAATTGCTTTAAGGTTGAGGTGATATAATGTATTGAAAATACTCTGTAAATTCTGAAGTATTACCCTACTTTATTGGCATTATTTTGATTTCAAGAAGGCATTTGGTAAAACCACAAATCAATGCCTTGTGAATTAACTGGAGAAAACTGTTTGGACAAGAGTGTACTTTGGGTGGATTCTCAGCAGGCTGAACCATAATGAAACATCAAAAATTCATGACACCCAGTCTGTGTGAGCTTTCCTGACTGTCCTACTGAAAATTGTAACATGCTTCCCATCTAGCATACCTTCTCCCCCTTACCTGTTCTATTTCTCCATAACACTCATCCACAACACTGTCTTTCTTCGTCCATTAGAATATGTGTCTGAGGGCAGTAGTTTTTATCTTCTTTGTTCACTGCAGTAGTACTGCATAGAGAAGTGTTTGGGATATAGTAGGTGCTCCATAAATATTTGTTGCATAAATGAATGGATGAATCTATAGATAGGTCTTCAGTAACCTGAGCTGATGCTCTTCCTTCTTTAGGATCTTAACAGTAATCTATATGAAAATACACTCAATGAAACTGCAAATGACCAAAGGTGGAAAAGGAAAGGTAGCATAATAGATGATTGAAACAAACATTGAAATTACCTGACAAAATTGGGACACTGCTGCATATAAATAGTTCATATATAACAGGTACAAATGTGAAGTTCTGCTTCTACTTCCCCACACTTGGCTTCTCAATTTGGATCAGAGAAAAACCTGTCTTAATAGCCACTTTTATTATATTCAAAATTAATGAACCAAATATGGTCATATAATGAGGCCAAGCTGTCTATCTGACTAAGGACACTATAAAGTAAAATTCATTTGGAAGAATATGGTTAGAAATTTATAATTAATGACCACTGGAGAGAACCATACATTTTGGTCAGATCAAGGCCAAAACCTTGGTAGTGTCTTTGACTCTGCTCTCCCTTTTCACACCACACATCTGTCTGGAAATCCTGTCACTTACCTTCAAAATATATTCTTTTAAAGAGTAAACAGATAAATCCTCTAGGCCCCCATTTCATGTGGAGAAAAGCCAGAGTCCCTGCAGTGACCTAGCAGGCCCTGCTTGCGCCCTCCTTCCATCTCTGACCTCCTCCCTGCTATTCTCCTATTGGCTCTTTCTGTTCCAGAGGCCCTGGCTCCCTGCCGATGGCTCTTCCAGCAGCAGACAGAGCATTCAGTGCAAACCTAGCCTGCTCTTCTCAGCCACCAGCAGGATCCCTCAGATTGCACCACGTTTCAGCCAGCCTGCTCCACGCCTTATCCCAATGAAACAATAACACTTCCTTGGCTAGAAAATTCCTTCAGCTCTCTAGACATGGCTTCCATTCCACCTCCTGCACAGAGATCCCACTTGTTACTCCAACCCACTGGAAACTACAAGAATATCTGTTGTCTAAGCCAGAGTTTTGAATACAGCTATGCCCTTTCATTTATTTGGTATATGTCTGCTTTTGTGTTACAAGGATAGAGTTGAGTAGTTGCAACACAGACCATATAGACCACAAACCCCAAAATATTTGCTATCTTGACCTTTATAGTAAAGAATTTGCCAACCTACTTATATCTCAATCATGTATAGTTTGTGGTTAAAAGCATGGCCTCTTGAGTCAGACAGAATGCTTTGGTTCCTGTCCCTTCATTCACAAGCTTTGTGGTCTTGCCAAAGTTGCTAGTCCTTTCTGAAGATCTCAAAGTGTTTCTGGGAGGATTAAATGAAACCATTTATGCTAAAATGTTCCATGCACTTCCTGACATACAGTAAGTACTCTGTGAATCTCGCTAATATATTATGTGCCATATTTGGTCCAAAGAGGTGAAACGGCTTCCCCAAAAGCACACACCTATTTGTTGGCAGAACTTGGTTTAGCTTTTAAGCCCAAGTACAATTATATATCCTAAAAGATACATAAGGATGTATATAATATAGTATATATAAAGAATATATATATATGTATATATACACACAAAAATATGTATGTGTGTGTATATATAATGTATATAAAGCATGGTGACTCTAGCGATTTGTAAGCCTTCTAAGTTCAAGTGTGAGTTTCACCGTTGGCACTCTTATACCCAACAAGAAGTGCCATTGGGGGAAGCCGGGATAGCTCAGTGGGTTAAGCATACTCACTTTGCAGTCCCAGGGACCAAGGATTGAATCCCAGTCCTGGTCTCGACCCCCACGGACCCATATACTGAACTGGGGTGTGTTTCCCATGCAGGAGGCCCCCAGCTCAATGCCTGCCCTGTGCAGATACTGCTCACCTGTGTGGAATAAAGCCATGTCGAAAACTGATGACCTACAACTATGGAGTTGCTCTGGGCCCTCCCCCTTCTCTCTCTCTCTCTGTCCCTGTCAAAAACAATAAAATAAATCTTCCAAAAAAAAAGAAGTGCCATCAGGTCATGGTTCTGGGATTTACGAAAAGCTCTTTGCTGCCAGGGATTTTGTAGCAACCCCCCTAAGAGCAGTTGAAGCTCTGTTCTGCTTCATCTGAATCAAGAGCAAGGCTGGGCAGAAGCCGCTTGGGGCCTGACCCACCTGAGTGAAAGTCCTAAGGAGGAGTAGTTTTTAAATTTCTAGCACAATGATTAAGCACACACAGACTCTGGAGCCAGACTGCCAGAGTTCGAATCCTAGCTTTACCAAATGACTAGCTATGCCACCTTGAGCGAGCTAATTAACTTTTGTGCCTCGGTTTTCCCATCTATAAAATAGGACTAAGTGGTGTGCCTACCTCATGGAATTATTGTATGGATTAAATTAGCTCATCTATCCAAAGGGCTTAGAAAAATGCCTAGCAAGTTAAAATTCTCAGTAAGCAATAACTACACGCCATCCCTATGCATACATTTCCCCTCTGAATTCTACAGATATTTTACGTTGCCAAAGCAGTGTATTTCACCAAGGCAGAAGAATGGTGAATAAATTGCTAAGGCAAACAAACAAACAAACAAACAAAACAACAACCTACAGAACCCAGTGATTTTTAAGACTAAATGAGGGTTTCCCTGAGGTGTATCTAATGTACTAGATACCTCCACTCACATTGGCATATGCCCAACCCAGGATTTCAGAGTTCTCTGTTAAGAAGTGTCTCTATACCTCATCTAATACAGTAGACTTGGGTTAGTGAAGTGCATTTGCTACACAGGCCCCACCCCAGATATATCAGGACCTGTACCACAAACCCATAGAGCGGCCCAATAGATTTCACTGGATGTCAGACATGAATTCTTTGTGAAGCACATCTGAGCATCAAACACTGGAATCACCAAGACAGAGGGGAGGCCACTGCTTGCTTCATCTGTCTCTCATCCCAATGAGTCCTGAGTTTAGGCCCTCGAATCACAGAGCTCGGAATAGCTAGGCAAATAGCTTAAAGGTCACGACAAAGGAAGAGCAGTTTGTAATAATGTTAGAGGTTTATATTTAAACTTGAAGACTCAGCAAAAGGCCATAGATGTAGCAGTTAGACATGTACCTAAAAGGTCTGATGCCTGCCTGGTACCTCAGTTCTCAGGATAAGCACTGTCTACCCAACCTGTCTGCTTGCATGGCAAGCCCAGACACGAAAGGGCGTCTACCTTCAGGTCCCCTCCATGAGCGGGATATGCCAACGTCTATCCCTGAAAATGACAGGTGCGCCTGTAGCCTCTGGGCCCTGTACCCGTCCTCTCCTCACCACGGATGGCCGTGCCATCAGCTTCCGCAGGTTCTGGCTCAGCGACCGGCGTGCCTCCTGAAATTTACTGTCCAGGGCTGGAGAAAGTGTCCCCACCAGCCCAAAGATCATGTGGCTCTGCAGTAAGTCCCTGTGGAGAGAAAGAGACCTACCTATACACCCCAGAGCTCTGGGGTCCCCTCAAAACCCACCTCCCCTTATGCAAGTCACCCTGACTCCTGGGCAAAGCACCCTCTCATCTGTATTTATAGAGAATAACTGACCATGAATAAGTGAGGAAGAGTTTTTTTGTTTGTTTGTTTGTTTGTTTTTTAAATATTTATTTTATTGATTTTTGACAGAGAAACAGAGACAGAGAGAGACAGAGAGAAGGGGGAGGGCCCAGAGCAGTCTCCATAGTTGACATTAGTTTTTCCATATAGTTTCACTCCACAGGTGGGCACAGGGCTGCGCAGGGCAGGAACTGGGCCAGGAGCCTCCCACATAGGTCCTGGCAAGAACTGAACTGGGGGCACACCCCCGTTCAGCATGTGGGTCTGCATGGGCTGGGACCAGGATTCGATCCTCGGTCCTCGGGGCTTCAAAGCGAGCGCTTTACCCGCTGAGCCATCCCAGCTTTCCCAAGGAAGAGTTTTTCTTAGTGGGGGTGGAGGTGTACAATGATAGAAGAAAGAACTAACTAGATGAAGAAGCAGGCTTGTCTAGTGGGAGAGAGAAAGATCTGGACTAGATGAAGATGGGACTCGGATTTAACAGAACTGATTTATCTACTCCCACAACCAAGAAATCTCAGCCCACCTTAAGATGTACCTTCTATCTAAGCACAGAGAAGCTGGGATCCAAGACCTTTCTCTGCTCTGGGGACAACTCTCTTAGCAGGGCTGACTTGTACCCTGACATGAACCTGCGCATGCCTGCATGAATGATAGTTCGCTTTCCTCAAAAAGCACCTCTAGGGATGCTGGGATGGTTCAGCGGGTTAAGCACTTGCTTTGAAGCCATGGGGTCAGGGGATCGAGTCCCGTTCCTGGCCCTGGCCTGTGCAGACCCATATGCTGAACTGGGGCGTGCTTCCCATGTGGGAGGCCCCTGGTCCAGCTCCTGACCTGCATGGGTCCACATCCACCTGTGTGGAAAGAAGCTATGTCCAAAACTGATGACATGTGGCTGTGGAGGCTGCTCTGGGCCCTCCCCCTTCTCTCTCTTTCTCTCTCTCTCTGTCAAGACAATAAAAATAAAGCTTACAAAAAAAAAAAAAAAAAAAAAAAAGCATCTCCAGATAGTGTTGCCACTGAGTTACAATGAAGAAGGGCCCAAGCCCCTGGGAGGAAGTCATTGCCTTCCAATGGTGGCCACACTGGTATCAGGGACAGCAGAGAGCCCAGCAAAGACCCTCATCTTCGTGTCCCCCCACCTTCCTTGACGTCCTGATCTTCCCCCACCAGGGTCCCAGGATTCTCTCTTCACAGCTGAGAAGTGGCTTCTCAGATTTCCCCCTAGAACACTCCCGCCTTTACCTCCTCCATCTACTCATCCTGTGTGCCTTGTCCCATCCATAGCCTTCGGCTGCTGATAAGACATATGCACCCCAGGGATCCCCAGGGACCGGCCTTCGAGCATCTTCTACAGCTCAGAGGCTCTTCACAGGCTGGGATCTACTCCTAGACAATCCTGTGTCTTGCCAAACACCAGCACCGCCCATTTCATGCCCCCGCCCCCCCAGCTCCTCATACTTTCTGTTCCCTCTGACACCTCTTGGGCCGCCCAGCTCATCCTTCCCTGCCCCGTGGAGCCTTGCATCCCTCCTGTTTTTCTGGGAGGCCTTGACCAGCCTGCATTCTCCAAAGCCACCTGTGTCCCTGCGCCCTCTGGGTCCTCAGACCCTTCCGTCCACCCTGTACTTCCCAGATCCCACCTGGGGCAAACCTGTCCTTCAACAGCTCTTCTTCTAGCAGGTGTGACATGCTTTTCAAATAATCCAGATCATGGACCAGGACCAGCTGGGAGGCACTCAGGGACATCGGTGTGAATGTCGCTTGCAAGCAGGGCAGCCAGTCGATGGCAGGGGCCATTTCCTTAGCGGAGGGACACAAAGGCTCAGGGTGGCAGGGGGAGAGGAGAAGGGGAAGAAGGGCACCCCATCCTTCAAGGTTTGAGAGGGAGTCGGGGACTGGGTGGTTGGGAGAAAGGATGGAGCCCAAAATGTTAGGGACGGAAAGGAATTATGGGAACGAGGAGGAAGAAGACAGACAGGTCAAGCAAGTTTGGGAGGGAGACCCTCATTCCCATCCTCCAGTCCCCAGCTCAAAGCACCTGCAGCTGGTCAATAGCGAGCATCTGGAAGCGCTTCCCCTGTGCCTGCCGCTGTCTTGGGGGCCTCAGATACTGGGACAGCTTCGAGGTAATGGAGATGGACCAGTAGGCGTGCGGTTGCACCTTGCTTAGCTGTCCTCCCAGCAAGGTTCCCAGCTGATTCAGGTACGTCAGGTATTCCCGCAGGATCTGGGGGAGGAAACCCCTCAGGGACAGCCACACCTGGCCCCTGCCTTCCTCCTCGCGTTAGAGGTCAGATCCTTTGTCCACCACGCCGTCTTACCTGGGCGTAGATCTTCTCTTCCTGCTCTTGCTTGGGGGGAATGTCGAACTCTGGCTGGTCTATCTGGACACAAGAGACACTGGAGAGAAGTGGGTAGTATGGAGACAGGAGAGGACAGGTGTGGGGAGATGGGGACTGTACCATGGCCTAGGGCCTCCGGTGATGGATAAACAGAAGGGGTGAGAGTACAAAGACAGGGAAGGAGTCGTGAGTAGGGGCATGGGGGAAAGGAGTCCCGACATGGAAACGTAAGAGAAGGTGGGTGTTTCAACCAGTTTGCGGGGTGCTCAGTGAGAGAAGCATTACAATCCATGTTCTGAAAGTAACCATTTCCTGTGCTCGGGCCAGGTGTAGGAGGAAGGGAGTAAGATACCGACCTCAAGCACAAAATTGAAAATGTAACGAAAACTCAGTCATCAAGATAAATAGTATCTTCACTGATATTCTTAAAAATCAAAATCAATGCAAAAAATCCTTGCTGAATTAAATTACAAAACCTTGTTTATCATGGGTTCCCACCCCCAATAAAATAAAGATTTATTTTATTGTTTTTGACACAGAGAGACAGAGACAGAGAAGGGGGAGGGCCCAGAGCAGTCTCCATAGTTGTACATTAGCTTTCAATAGTTTCATTCCACGTGTAGGAGTGGGACCACACAACGAGAGAACATGGACTGGGCCTCCCACATAGGAAGAGCACTCCTGCAAGCCAGGGGCCTCCCACGTGAGAGACCCGCCCCGGGCGGGAACCGAACTGCGGTAAAGTTCAGCATATGGGTCCACACGGGCTAGGACCAGGACTCGATCCCTGGTCCCCAGGGCTGCAAAGCGAGCGCTCAACCCACTGAGCCATCCTGGCTTCCTCCACAATGTATTTTTGATTCATTAAAAAAAATTGTAGAAGTTTTCCAAAAAAAGTCTATATAGAGTTTTGATCCATTTAGAAAAATTCTCTTTTTTCAAAAAAAATCCACAATGTACAAAAATTTGAAATTTTATTCATTATGTATTTTTGCATTAACTTACGATTTTCAAAAATACAATCTATTGGGAAAGCCAGGATGGCTCAATGGGTTAAGTGCTTGCTTTACAGCCCCAGGGACCAAGGATGAAACTCCGGCCCTGACTCATGTGGACCCATATGCTGAACTGGGGTGTGTTTCCCATGCGGGAGGCCCCAGTTCAGTTCCTCCCCGGTTTGGCCCCTGGTTCGAGGGGGCGTGCTTCCCATGAGAGAGGCACCCAGCCCGGTTTCCACCCTGGACCCCCACCACCTGTGTGGAACAAAACCATGTCTAAAACTGGAGACGTACAACTATGGACACTACTTTGGGCCCTCCCCCTTCTCTCTGTCTCTCTCTATCTCTGTGTCTCTCTATCTCTGTCAAGAACAGTAAAAGAAATCTTTTAAAAACCGAATTTATCGTGATTACGGAGTTTTTGGTACCCTCTCTAATTTTAAACCCCAGGCAGGTGATCTCTCACCTCCTTTGCCTCATCCTAGTTCTGGCACTGTGTCCTTGATTCTTTTCTGAAGACTGTTTCTCCCACATTTTCTCTTTTCTTTCCCAACTTCAGTACCCAAGTCCCACTTTGAGCTATCTACTTTGCCCCATCTTGGAAAAAACAAACAAACAAAAACTTTCACTTGACTCCTTTGTCACATTTTATATCCAAACTTCAGAGAACTAAAGGTCATCTATAAAGCCCTGCTCCAACTTCCTTACTTTCCTCCAGAAGTCTGTAAAACCTATGGCCTTTCCCTAACCACTGTTGATATTCTCTCTAGGTTTCCACTGGTGTCTTCTCATCCTTCTTCTCTGAGCTCAGACATCTTGGAATCTAAGACGACCCCTTCCTCCAGACAGGACATTGACTTGCCCCTTGCCCTGTGCTAGCCTGACCCTCATCCTGCCTGTTTTTGCCCTTCGCTGCCCCCACACCCCTCACCGGGCGCTCCTTCTGTGGTCCTCTCTACCTGTCCTTCCCCTCAGAGTTCATCCAGTCTCGAGTTGACGGCAGCTACCTCCACCTATTCACACCAAATCAAAACTGTGGGGTCATTGGCCCCATTTCCTTTATGTACTCATATACTCAGTCACCAAGTCCTCTGGAATCACCATAGTTCCTGACCATAGGGTAAAGTCACCTAAACCCTCAGGCCTGGCCTCTCCTTCTGATTTCTACCATAGTCATCTTCGTTCAGAACCCTGAAACTGCTCATCTGGATTCCTCAACACCTCCAGGCTGACCTTGCTGCTGACCCTACTTAAGCTCAATGCACAACCATTGTACTTGAAAGACCTCAATAGCACTTTTTTCCCCCTGTGATGTGAAAATTATCACCCTGGTCTAGCTTCTTAGGCCAGAAATAATCAGGCCTAATCTCATGTCCTCAGTCTTAGACTTACCTTCAACTCTACCCCACTCCCACCCCTATACCTCTGTTCAACAGACCTGCCTCCCCATGGATCCCACAGAGGAGTCACACCATCCCAGCTGTCCCTTAGCTCAAGACTTCCCCCACAGCCACTTTAACACTCTCTAGTTTTACCTTTACCTGTGTGAACTGCCCAGCGTCAAGGCTTCGCTCACATTCTCCCTTCCCTGAACCTTTCCTTAACCAGTTCAGATCTTAACTAAGCCCAAAGGCCGGAACAGTTAAACTCCTGAGCACACCCTTCAGAACTGACGTTCAGAATACCTCACACTGTTTATCAGTTCATCTCGTCTATTTATCCTCTTATAAACTCATGAAATTTTTGAGAATGGGGCCAAATATATAGCATCACTTTGCCTACCACAATACTGATGCCTCCCATATTTTTATTTATTTACTTGCCCAACAAACACCTGGTGTGGGCCACTAGATGCCTGGCTTGTGTTAAGTCCTGAAAAACAAAGGCGGCCCTTCGATAGATGACTGGATAAAGAAGATGTGGTACATTTACACAATGGAATACTACTCAGCGATGAGAAATGATAAATTACAGTCATTTCTGGCAACATGGATGGACCCAGAGACCATCTTATTAAGCGAAATAAGTCAGACTGAAAGAATCAAGAAACACATGACCTCACTTATAGGTGGAATATAAAAGTGAAAGTAACAAAGACACAGAGACCTATGGACACACTCAATAGCTTGGTGA
>PVKE010007755.1:0-49678 GCA_004027555.1 Craseonycteris thonglongyai
TTGTCTTGTTGATTATAGCCATTCTAACAGGTGTAAGATGGTATCTCATTGTGGTTTTTATTTGCATCTCCCTAATTGCTAGTGAAGTGGAGCATTTTTTCATATATAAAGATTTTTTTTTTGAAATATTTAAATTGTCATTAATTTTAATGGAACTAAAATTATACTGTTCATGTTTATTTTGTATCCTTAAAACCTTGAAACTTATATCCTTAAAACCTCACATAGTAACTGAAATATGATTATAAATATATCTTACTTTAAGAATTAAAGTGGAGCATTCAACATCTTCCATAGCTGTTGCTCATCTCATTATTCTTCTCAAATGTTCATGCCAGTTCTGATTATGAGTCCTCAACAAACGAAGACAAGTAAGGCCTGAGTGTTAGGAGACTTCGATTTTAGAGGGCTGGAAAACAAGGACGGATAAACGGAAATGACCAGAAGATGTCCATAGAAATCAGTCTGAATGTCAAGTGAAGAAAGTCTTCCAAAAGGAAGAGGGATCAAACTACATCAAATGCAACTGACAGATCACATTTGATGGTAACTGAAAACTGACCATTGGATTTAGCATCACAGACATCGTTGATGACTTTGAGAAGAACAGTTTCAGTAAAGCAGTTGAGATTAAAGCCTGTATGCACCAGAGAATGAAAGAAAAAGAATTTGAGTAGGTAAATATTAAAGTTCAATGAATTTTTCTGCAATAAGGAGTAGAACACAAGTGGACATGGAGCTGCGCACGACAGGAACCCAACCAGGAGCCTCGAGCATGGGAGGTGAGAACCTTGGCTGCTGAGTCATCCCAGCAGTTAACACTTGCACCACAGTTCAGCATATGAGGGGGGGGGGGGGAATCGAACCTCAAACCTCAAGATTGCAAGGTAAGTGCTCAACAGCTGCGTTATCCCAGCATCACTGATCCATAATTTTTTAATATATTTGTTAGGCTACAAAAATTTTTAATGTAAAGTGCCTTAAGCATATTCGAAGGCAAACACGAAATTACCAAAAGAGTATCAAAATAATGTTGGTTACCAAAATGACCATCTGTGATTATACATCATGCTTTCTAAAAACAAACACCTCAACATAATAAAATAAGTATCAAAATTATTTGTCAATAAGGCAATGTATAGGGCTGGCCAGAAATATCCAGTCATGTAATATAAAAAATAGAGGCATTTATGGCTGTATTTTTTCCAGATTGCCCTCGTATATATGCGTGTGTGTGTGTGTACACATACATATACACATTCATATACATATACATATCAGTGGCTGAATACATTTTATACTTGCTTACAAATACCTAATTTATGTTAGAATATACTTAGATCACTTAAATTCCCAGTTACTGTTAACACACAAGAAAAATCACAACTTATCTATCTCCTTTAGAAAAAACAAATTATATAGAAAAAAGATTAAATTTAGACAGCGTCCCCTTTGAAATATGTAATTTTTTCCCCTAACACTATAAACGTTTAGTTGTTATAAGTTGGCTCTTGATAAATATACTCTAGAAATTAAAATTATGGTATAATTTATAGTTTCAAAATAGCTCTATTTTAAAAATTCTTTCTATACTTGCATTCAAAAGGAAATTAGTGTTTTCAAAATTGTTCTAAATGAGAATATTTTGTTGACAATGAAGTAAATTTAGCATGACTTCACTTGTCAGAACTTTGGTAGTCCAAAGAGACACTGAATTATTCTACAAATAATTTATAAAAAATCTGAGGAATGAACAAATTTCATGGTTTAAAACACAGAGAGCTGCTCTCGATAGTTACATTTTCTAGTGTTTCACCTGAACTTAGATCTGGAGGTTTCAGGTGTCTTTCGGGCCTGGCCTGTTATCTTCGGTAGGCCTTGTGGCTTCGTACTATACCCCTGAGTGCCAACAGACAAGATATAATACTTTTAAGAAGAAAGGTGGAGCCCAGACTGCAGGTATTTTGGGTGCTTATGCTAAAGCACATGCAGAGATGTCAAGCGCTAGCTAACGCTATGCTCAGACCTTAGTATCCGACTTCTTATAAAAAAAGATTTTCATGAAGGGAAGGTCCAGAAGAAGGCATTTTGGAACTCGTTTCTCTCAGAAGTGGCAGCAGGAATTTAGAGGATGAACACCTGCTCTCCCACTTACTAGTTCAGAAATACCTCCTGAGAATTGAAAAATTTGAACTTACCCATCAGTCTGGTCCCTCTGGTTTGTCCCTCAGCTCTATACATTCTAGTCCCAACATAGCACAGCCATCTTTTAAATGGACCATCTCATGAGCCTATTTTCAAGATCATACTCTGATTCCTTCTCATTTTAAACAGGGAAACCACAAAGTCTTTCTATACAGTATATAACCCTAAACTACCTCTCGAAATGTCATTTTCCACAATTACCCCCATTCTCAACCACACTTAAAAAAACAAAGGCACAAAGCAACTCATATAGCATTCGTCTATCGTTCCCTATTCTTAGAGTATTAATTTCCCAGATATCTTTATAGTTTCTACTTTTAATTTATTCAATTCTCTGCTTCTATATCTCCTTACTAGAAGGAACTTTCCTGCCCAGGGATATAAAATACTATTCTCTCTATCACTGTCTGTTCCTTTCTCTGCTTTATTCTTTATAGCACTTATCACCAAACATAATAAATGTGCACTTATTTTGTTAGTCTTTTTGGTCTCATACAATTGGAAGTGCCTTAAGGGCACTAACTAACTGTTTTGTTCAATGATATTTATACCTCTAGCATCTACAACAGTTACTGCTACACAGTTAACAATAAATAGGTGCTGACATTAATAGCAAAGCATGGAAATAAAGGAGGGAGCTAGGTAGGTCTAATGTAGACGCTCAACGTTATTAGCACTATCAGGAAGCTTATAGCCTCATTGGTCATAGCAATACCACAATCATTATGAAAATTCCTTCCAGTGGTAAATATGATCCATCAGAGTTGTTCCAGTATGAATTTCACTTGCCAAAGACATTATCTTCATTCAGGAAATAGGGGATTTTATTGAAGGGTAATCAGGGAATTCTATACCATGTAAGCAGAGAAACATCCATATTGTGACTTCAGCACACTCTTCATCTCTTTCTGGGTCATTGGATATGTCTGATGCTAAGCATAAGGCAATAAAACTTGGCTTTATGGAATTTTCTAGAATCATGGACCTCTGCCCAACTGGAACAATGCTAATGATTAGAATTTATTCACCAGCAGGCTATATGGGACACTGACAGGAAAGTGTCATTAATTGTAAAATGTCCCAGTTTCTAACAAAGAATCTAACAGCATAGATTCTTTGACAGAAGAACCTGTAGTTCCACTTCAGCAAATATTCCTTTAGGAATTCCTCATTGTAGATCCTGAACTTTATACTCTGGAAGACTGAGGTATATATCTCAATTCTGTCAATCTCTACACCACCAGGTTACAATCTGGAAGAATTAAACCCCTTTGGCCTGTGAAATAAATTAAATATCTACCTTGCAGGGTGGTGAGAAGGTCAAATTAGTGATGTGGACATAAATGATGAGTTTGAGCCAGGCACAGTGCAATCTACTCCGATAATATCGTCTATTTTTTCCTCATAGTTTCATGTCACATTCTAAATTATTGCATGGAGCCAAAAGAATTTAAAAACTAGGCAGTATGGAGTTGAGCAAACCTAGATTTCCTGTTATGTCCTCAGGTCAGTGATGGTGGTGTGGTCTCTCTTTACTGATGTTTTATGCACTCAAGGTTCTTGGAGAACCTTGGATTATTAATACAATCCATGATGAGGACAAATGCCTTATGAAATGAACTGTTCATAACACACAGCTATTCTGTGGCATATTTTTTTATTCATTTGAAAAGGTCTACAATGCAATTTATTATCTTGATTGCAAAAAAAAAAAATAGTATTAGAAAATAATTAGCTGTTACTCACTCTATCCTCTTCTCATTTCCAAAAGTCATTGGGACAGAGTGAAGTTGTAAACCTTTGGCAGCCTGTGGTTGATTTCTGAGGCGACCTGGCTTCTTTTCTTATTTTTCTTTGTGGTGTCCTGGCAAGAAGTTTGAAAATATTTTTATGTTCACGAATGCCTGAGGTGACACAGGGCTCTGAGAACTCTTCTGGCTGCTGTTGTCTCAGTAGTCATCTTAAAAGTTTATCGTTTACACTCACTGCGCTGTAAAACCATGCCCTTTTCATGTTAGAACAAGTGATGTGAAATCATGATTATCAGTAAAATAGGCATCTATTACTTCTACTTGATATTTCTCAAGCGGGCATTTTTTGTTTTTTCCATTAAAAGTGTCTTTTACCCCCTCAAGAAAAAGTTGGATTTGCTATCACAGAAAATAATTTGCAAACTTTAATTTTATTATTAATAAATCCTAATATGAAACTAAAATATAGGGGGATGCCAAGATGGCCCACCTAGTTGAGTGCTTATCTTGTAGGCCCAGGGTCCAAGGATCAAATCTTGGCCCCGGCACATGTGGACCTATATGATGAACTGAGATGTGCTCTTAATTCAGTTTCACCAGGGCGAGCCTCCTATATGGTAGTCCCCCGGTTTGGCTCCCATATCAGGTGGAAGGGCCCTGTGTAGTCCCACCCCCTCCTTTGGATTGAAAATATGTAGAAAAATAATGACGTACAACTATGGAGACTGCTCTGGGCACTCCCCTTCTCTTTCTCTCTCTCTCTCTTGACAAAAACAATAAAAATAAATCAATAAAAATAAAAAATAAAGAAAGCCAAAATATGAGAGGTTTGGGTGCCCTAACCACTCATCTTAACCTCAATCTATTTGCTACCTTATCTTCACTCATATATATCTCACCTGATAAAAGATGCTCTTAGCTGCAAGATCCCTACCCTTAACAATAAATTCCTACACTTGATGATAATGTGTGCTCTTATTTATAAAAAAAACTCAGAGTTAATCATATATGCAAAATGTAATATAAATGTACTTATGCTACACACAAACACATACCGGTATGTATGTTGCATTAAATTTACTAAGTTACAAGTAAATTTCCATTATCATAAACTATAACACAATATGCTAATAAGTAGAGAAGTAGTGTCATGGCTAGAGAAACCCCAGAGAAAACTATATACGGTACATATTTATATTTGCCAGGCTGCCACCAACCCCTATATGCAGATGTGTACATGACTTTACATTGTACTTTACCCTGATAATTCTAGAGGTTTTGTTTACACATTCTTCAAAGCAAAATTCAAGCAGACATCTGTTTCCATTGCTCAAAGAAAGCCCCTGTAAAAGACAGATTGTGCAGTGCACATGGCTTGGCAGCTTGGAAAATGTAGTTCTTACAAACATCTATTAGTTACATATGCCAGATCTGTAGAACAAAAAGTTCACCACCCTAAGTCATTCAGAGGATAAGATGAGGAAAATGGGTACCAGCTTTTTTTTCTCCTAGATGACTCAGAATGGAGAATTGGGGGGTTTGGGGGGGTGTGAAACTCATTTTTCTTCGTAGTCAAAATTAACCCCCATTCTTTTATCTTATATATCATCTTTGTTAAGGTATAAATCACTAATAAGTTGCTTTAACAGTTACATTCCCTATATTCTCTAATACAATTTCATCTTAACTAAACCCCAAAGAATATCTACATGCTGAAATTTTAAATGTAATGAAAATTCAATAGAAAACATATTTCCCAGGAGTGTTTTTGCTGTAGCTGAACTTGTCCAGATGACTATCTTGTGTTCTCATCTAGTAGAAAGAAAAAGAGATCTATCCTGAGCCTTTTTTTATAGAGGCATTAATCTCCATGAGGGCTCTGCCCTCTTTGTCTAATCACCACCCAAATGCCTCACCTCCTAATACCATCACGTTGGGCATTAAGATTTCAACAGAGGAATTTGGGGGTGGAGTACAAATACTTAGCCTATAGCAAATTCTGTCACTTATTATCACTGTTCCTATTCAATATTAAACTAGAGGTCCTGGATGCAGTAACATTTTAATAAATAAAGAGTAGTTTGAGATTCCATTTATAGCAGCATTCAAAATATGAGCTACCTAGAAATGTATCTATAAAATACATGAAAGATCTTTATTGATGTAAATTATAAAGGCTTACTGAAAGTTTTATGGAAGAAAAATAAATGAAGATATGTATTTGTTTCTAGATAGTAAAACTCAGAAGTCATTTCTCTCCAAATTTGTCTTTAGATTTACTGCAACACCAATCAAAATTCCAAAAGGGGTTTTTGTGGACTTTGAAAAACAGCTTCTCAATATTTTATGAACCATCAAAGACCATAGGAAAAGCCCTTTGGAGAAGAGATGCATCGTGGAGGGACTGGTTAAAATAGCTTACAAAATTTGTTTATAATAATTAACGTTGAGTACTATTTGCACAGAGATGGACAACTGTACATGTGAAGACAGCCCAATACATGTAAAATTTCACCAATGTGTCTGACACTTGACTATGGCCAAGTTGATATGGCAGATCATAGGAGTGGGGATAGATAACAAATGGTACCTAGACAATTGCTTTTCTACTTAAGAATCAAAAATGAATTCATATCCTATACTATGCATGAATATTGATTTCAGGACTACTAAAGAATTAAATGTGAAAAGCAAAACTTCTAAAACATTAAAAGAACATTTGAAGAATATAGGAATAAATGATTTCTTAAGCATGATACAAAAAGCAAAAACCATAAAAAAAAAAAATCTTATCTTTACTATAAGACACCATAAAGGTAGAAAAGATAAATCAAAAATATCTGTAACATGTATAACCAAAAAGGCTTAGCATCTTTTGGATCAACAATAACAAAAGTCTGAGAGCCCTGCAGAAAATGGGCAAAAGCGTATACAAATGTCTAATAAACATAAAATGTTAAAAGTCATAGCTAATCACAGAAATACAAACTAAAACCACGAAACATCATTTTGCATGCACAAAACTGGCAGAAGTAAAAATGTTTGACAATCCCCAGCATTGAGGAGAAATGGGGCAATACCACATCTAACACATGGCCAGTAAAAATGTAAGACAGTACTCTTGATTAGGCAATTTGGCATCATCACGTAAAGCCCCGGTTGCCCGTACTCTAGGATTCTTAACACACTAAGGTAAATCCCAAAGGGCAACCATGTACATATTTATGGGATCTATTTTTGTTCATTACAGAAAAAAATCTTATAACCTTCCAAATATTAACATAAAAACTAAATGATGAAATAAAATGTATGCATAAATATATAAATAAAATGTCATATGCAATGAAAATAATATAACTGTGCTATAAGAACCAATATGGATGAATGTCAGAGACATAATAAATGAGAAAATCAAATTTAAGAATGTACAGATGATGGAGATGCTGGGACGGCTCAGGAGGGTGAGCGCCCGGCTTGCGGCCCAAGGGCCTGACAATCAAGTCCCAGCCCTGGCCTGTTTGGACACATATACTGAACTAGGGTGTGCTTCTCATGTCAAAGTCCCCCCGTTTGGCTCCTGCCCAGAGAGAGCTTCCTATGCAGGAGGCCCCTGGCCTGGTTCCCATCCTGCACGGCCCCGTGCCCACCTGTGTGGAATGAGAACTATGTCAAAAACTGAGGACAAAACATCTATGGAGACTACTCTGGGCCCTCCCCTCTTCTCTGCGTCTCTCTCTGTCAAAACAATAAAATAAATCTTAAAAAAAAAAAGATAGCACAAAATATAATATCATTCATATAGAAAATTAAAAGAATGAAAAACAAATTGTTAAGGATATATACAAGATGATAATTTTGTATAAATTATACAAAATTATATTTCCATGTGGCAAAATTATAATTTCCATGCCGATGCTATGGAAGACAACGATTAGAAGTATTGAACCCTTGGGAGAAAGTAAGAGCAATGAAATTAGTAAGGGGCACACAGGTACCCACATAAAGCTATTCTACTCTGTAAACTAGGTAGTGGCACTTAGGTATTCATTTTAGTAGTTTTTAATAATAGTTATGTATTACATGTTTCATTGTGATAAAAGCTTTAAAATTCTGAGACTCCAAGGGACCACTTCAAAACATTGAGAGTATGGCACTTGTTCTACATATTTTTACTTCATCTGCTCTTTTTCCTTGATGAAATCTACAATATTACACCTGAAACCAAACTTAATATTCATCCTATTTTTGTTTAACTGAGTGATTTATCTTGTAGACTGCATGAACCTCACTCAATACCTTCAAATCTGTATTTTTTCTTTTCAAAATTGTATATATTATAACAACAACATTGAGTGACAATGTTCTTTTCCAATTTACACTTTTTACCAGTGTCATGGTTTTCTGTTTCTTTAAAAAACTATTCTAAAGACAAAGTTTTCATTTTTCAAGGTCAAGTATAAATTCAAACAATGTGGTATGTTTCATTTGGCTAGGTAGAACCCTTTAATACTATGGCAGTCAATGACATTTATTGAGAGAGGTCGAGAATACAAAAGCAAATAGTGTTACAAGTCAACAGAGTAAAAACTCAATGACAAAATATCCATAGGGCATGTTTGTTACTGATACCCCAAATCACAATGTTGAAACTGTAACCCATACTCATTTAGTCTGCGTTAGACTGGAGTCAGTCAAGAACAAAGAGCTTAAAAAAATTGTGTGACAAAATCCCATGGCATAGCAAATTTCTCTCAGAAAGGAAGATTCGAAGAGGAAGGATTAGTAAATCAAAATGGCAAAAGGCTATGACTGGCATAATTCCAAGTAATAAAAACCTGAATGACGGCAGGTCAAATCCACTTAGAACCACCAACCTGAGCACGATACAAATATTTTCCAGGACCTCTCTGTGTCCATATGGTTACTGACTCCAGAAATGCTTTTACTGTTTAGCCAAGCAACTCCTTAATAGTGATGCAGAGTCAGCGGGTAATTTTCATGCAGAAAAGATCATTTCAACAGCAAGTTGCTGTTTTGTCTCTTTAAGAATTTAGATATGCAGATATATGCAGAAAGATATAAGTGCCAAAAATGAATACAGACAAGATGGTGAGAAAATTTATAAGGGTGTGTTAATGTGTATGTTTGTAAACTAGAGAATTCTGAAATTATTTATTCTTGGGAGCTCCACGCAGAAGATATTCATATACAGAGAGATTTATATATGAACACTTTCAAAGTATCAAAAATATTTTTAATCTTTCATAACAAAATCACAAATGCATTGCACAGTTATTTCTTCTAGTACATTCTTGAAGTGACAACTTATAAGCTTATTATCTGTTTTCATTCTGTATGACTGTGCTTCTATGATATTAGTGAGATTTTATAAAACATTTATGATCCCAAAATTACTATCATGTTTTACATTATTTTAATAGGAATAAGTCCTTGGTTGTAGCTATTTTCTGTAACTAGGATTTTCCATAGGCCTTTATTCCACCTGAACATGTATATTTTCAATTATATTTTATTAACAAGAGAATACATTCATGATCTACCTGACTAGATTGGTCTTTGATTTTCCTTAACCATGTAAAACAATTAATCTTTTCTAGAACATTGATTTCCTCTTATTTTTTTAGAGACACGTTGAGTGTTTGATGCTAATTTGTGATTAACAAAACATATTTAAACTTAAAAGTAACCATAATCTAGGTAATCTACTTAATACTTTAAATTCTGCTTCCAAGTGGTTTTCAATATCTATGCAATGTGCTATTTTAATCTAGTCAGCAGGCTAGAATAATATAAATAATTACTGAGAGGGTTATAACAGATAGAGTAAGAATTAGGTTCAGAAATGAAGCATGTTTAAACAAAAACACAATAGGGTAAACACCACAGATGTAGGAACAATACAGCCAGTTTAAAAGGCAGGAACTTTCAACCCCATATTAACTTTACTTTCATTTATACTCCCATTTCACTTAACATACGGTATACAGAAAAGTGAGGACTTTAATTACAGCATCACTCATTCTCAGGCAAGAATTTTTAGCATGGGCAATGAAATTTGAAAAAATATAAAACAGCAGCAAAAGCAATATAAAAGAGGCTTTCTGAAAGATATTGCTTTCACAGATTTCTCAAGGTCACTCCCTCCACACAATTCACTAATTCTCGTAATAATTTTTAATGCTTTTACGTCACTAAGACAAAGTGTAATTCCTTGCAGTGATAACTACTAAATAAGAGGATTTTGTTAGTCCATACTTACAATTCTGAATACTAAAAGATATATTTATATACAGAGGAGACTCTTTAGTGATTAGAGTGAATCAGATGCTACCCTGCCTAAGAAGAATTACACTAGGTACCATTTCAAGGTCACTTTTTTAGATCCAGATGTTGCATGTGGACAAAGGGAACTTCATTTTGAGAGAAAGTCAGTGATTACAATATAGTGAGCCATGAATTATATGATAAAAGATCTACTGGTGACATCTGTCACTGCTATTTACTAGGACTGTGACATGAGGCAAGAAAGGCCTTCCTCCAGTCTCAACAAGTTTCTCATCTGCGCAGTGTATCTCACACAGCAAGTGAAACAATGTTTGCAAACAGTCTTTAAAATTACTAAAGGCTCATAGGAGGTCAGGGACGGGCTAGGTTTTAGCATCATAACAAACAACCTCACACTTAGCAGGGCTTAATACTATAAAGGTTTATTTCTCACATATGCAAAGATCTTTATGGACCTAGGCAAGTTTCGAGGTAACTGTCTCCAACGTAATGACTAAGGAAACCAGATTGCTTTCAGTTTGTGTCTCCACCATCCCAACCGTTTCCTGTTTTCAGGGATAGACAGAAAGATAAAGCTGAAGGGTTACCAAGTCAATTGCCTAATGATCAGAACTAAATGTGCTATCCTTTCAATCTGCAAGAGGGCTGGGAAATAAAACAGTAAAATGCAACTTTTGGAAGTATTGCTGTCTTTAATCCAGTTCTAAAAAGAATTTAATGTAGAATTACTAATTTTTACTGTATCAGAAGTGAGATAATATGTAGAAAATCCAAGGGAATAGACAGACAACACATTACCATTCTTTAGAAATACATTTAAATTTAAATACATGTCATTTGTGTTTGGGGCAATCGACACACTTCAAAGCTAATAATGAAACTATAATTTGACTGAGCCGAAGAGCTAGCTGTCACCCAAAATGGGATTTCTTCCATCCTTATGTAGTCATAGAGAAGCTTTCTCTTTGGATTTTAGAGTAGTGTAGAAAAGATTACTGTCAGGAATGCAATAGTATTTGGACTATGTTACAACAGCCTTACACTACCTTATTTTTATTAGTGCTCCTACATTTAGTAATCTTCTAGGCTTCCTTCTATGGTGAAAAGAAACAACATTTCAACTACAGAGGAACACAGAATTAGTGCGGGCCAAAAGATAAATAGATAGATGATAGATAGATGGATAGATAGATAGATAGATAGATAGATGATAGATAGATGATAGATAGATAGATAGATAATCATAGGTATAATGTTAGATATATATTATTTCCTCAAATATGAGGATAGTTTAGCAATTCCTCTCCAAAAAGGTGAAAAAAATAGTAATTCAAACAGCAAAGCAAATGGAATATAAACTCAGCTGAATCATTCTGGACAGATCAACATTTTGTTTTAAAAACAGTTTAGTTGCCAATAATTTGCTATTGTTTGGGGGTTGCCAGGAAGAGAGTAAATTCTTAAAAATGATCTAGCTAAAAGGTCAAAGAAGTTAGAAGCCTATGCACAATTGTTATATTGAGGGATAGTATTCATTATTGACTCATAGGCAGTAAAACCGAATCCCACATATGCTGGCATTGATTCTCATAGGTGTGGTATAGCTTTCACTAATGGCTTATAGATTGTAGGATCATCAGGCCCTGCTAAAGGAGCCCATTAAGTCTGGCAATGGAAACAAAGGTCAATAGGCCTGGGCCACCTGAACAGATTTCCTCAGTGAGGCAGAGAAAGCAATCTCTAACAAGATGCCCTGCTTCCGGAAACCCAGATATACAGAAGCACCCAAAATATGAGGCTATAAAGAATCCATGATTATTTTACACCATTGGGCCTCTGTAACTAAGAAAGCTTTACACAACAGGGGACTGTTGCAAGATTCGCAATTTTCATACAAAATTACTTCTTGTATGAATTTTGGGACACCCTTTGTTTCTTAGGGAAAAACCAAGACCTGCCCCAGTGAGTCAAGGTAATCCCACATGGGTTCATACAGGAGCAGAGTGGACAAAATGAGCCTTATACTCTTACTTAACTCTGCGTATCTGTCATCTCCCTGCAGCCATTCAGCTGAGAGAAATTAATATATGTTTACTCTGAATGGTTAAATGTAAAGGAATAGAAAAAATTGAAATAAAAGAACTATTCATATTTTTGTAAGTTATTTCCAACATTAACATTTAAAATACCAGATATCTAATTATTATGACATGCATTTGAAGAATTGAAATACCAATCTCTATAAATAGAGAATTATTTTTAAGGACACCTTGAAAATTAACAACTCTCAGTTCAGTATTCTATAATACATATTATCCCACAAAAACATTCTAAAACAAATTGCTATGGTTTTAAGTTGTGGATTAAAGAGTTGATCCAAACATAGCATCCAAAAGGCTTCCTCTTAATTACAGGAATATCTGTAACCATTACAGTATTGAGGACACTATGAAAAGTAAAATGGCTTCAGGTTTTAAATGCTGCTATTGAATCTCTGTGTTAAAATTGTCCACATGATAAAACCTCATAGTTTGGTTCAGTCTTACCTGTTTTAAGAAAGGGAATATTTTTAGATCACAAAACTACTATCCATTGGGGGAAAATGATATTACCTCAATGATACACACAAGGAGATATCTACATCATCTATATCTGTATATATGTGCATATACATATACATAAAATTAAACCTCTAAGTGTTTATCATCTAAATACCTAAATATATACTTCACTTGACAATGCCCTATTAATATTAGTTAAGCACTATTCTAAATTGATTCTAATAGCAATATAGATCATACATCCAAGATAATAAATATAAAAGATTGATTTCTTATAAGTTTTTACATATTTATATAGTACTACAAAATAGTCCACTCAAAACAAAACAAAGTCCATACAAAATTAGATATCATAATAAGTGATTATCTACCACATCACCTGTTAATGGTTTGAGATGTTATCTTCATAATCTTACAACTCCTTATTCCTCATTTTAAACCTCAAGAAATTAAATATAGACACATAGAAAGGCAAATACTATTTTGGCAAAATTGGGAAATACAGAATAATCCCCAGTGGAGAAACTCCATGGTAAATTGTGATCCATCACACACACAAAATTTTACATTTCTTTCTTTCTTGGTAAAGGAATAAAGAAGATGGTTGGCTTGTCTCAAGTAATATAGTATTATGTTTAATAATACCACAGAATATATACTCTACAATATCATTAAATAGAGTAATTGGTCTTGCCCAACCTATCTGGGCTTATAGATGAAACACATTGTTGCTTAAGAAAATAGACAATTTGTGGAAACATTGCTTAGACTTTGGTATGTTTCTCTGAAAAAGATGCTGAATAAATGGAGAGCCCAAGAACTATCAAGGAAAACCAGTTATAGTCTTCATAATTGGTGTGATCTCACATTGTCAAAAAACACACAAGAATAGCTGTCCTTCATACACCATAGCACCAAATCAAAAGGTGATACTTTCAGAGACACTTCGAGATTTGAATCTCACTAACAAATTTTTGAATTGTACAGGAAGGCTTATTTTCTTATAAATAGTTAGAACCATAAACACCAACAAGTTATATAAAAGTATTGAATAGTTTATCAAAGATAGCAGAATATTCTTGTACTTCCTTTGCCCAAGTAGTTCAACCAGATAAAAGACACTCTCCTATAAAGTAATGTGTGTATATATAATATTGTATGTAAAAAAATGATTACCACACAATTTTGTAAATCCTTTATAAGGATTTAGTAAATCTCAGTTGGCCTACCAAAACTTTTCAAAACTCTTTTTCTTAGTTAGGTTTGTTATTTATTAGATCTGACTTAATAAATAGGAAATATCTTTCATTTTAATTGTGAGATGTGCCAGATTTATATATACATATATATACACACACACACACAGAGTGGTGAGAATACACTGTATGACATTATAATGATTAATATATGCCACCATACATTTTCCCAAACAATAAAAAGTATGCCAAAAGTAAACTTTAAAGTAAATTATGAACATTAGGTGATTACCGGTATTATATATCAGTATATATCAGTAGGATCATCAACTGTAACAAATTTACTACTTTAATGGGGACATCAATAATGAAGAAGGCTATGACTGTTGGGGATTCAGGGATTTCATGGGAAATCTCTGTACCTTCTTCTCAATTTTGTTGTGAATTTAAACTGTTCTAAAAATATAAATCCCTGAGAAGAATTTAGGAAGTGGGCAATGTGGAGGTATTACATATTCTGAAGTGATGAAGGAGGGGTTTTAGAGAAATTAGCAGGGCCAAAAAAGGGAAAGAGATTGGAACCAGTCAAGAAGTACAGTAACTCTGGGAGAGGAAGTGTGAGTTAGAGTAAGATTTACATAGAAACAGGATGCCAGGATAGCTCAACCGGGTGAACACTTGCCTTGCAATTGCAAGGTTCAGGGATACAATCCCAGCACCAGCCCATGCAAACCCACATGTTGAACTGCAGCACAACTGGTAAACAGCGGGGTGGTGGCAAAGCTTCTCACCTCCCATTCAGGAGACCCCCAGTTCATTTCCCAACCTGCACAACCCCACATTCACCTGTGTGGAATGAAACTGTGTCACAGCTAATGATGTACAACTATGGAGACTGTTCTGGGTCTGCCGCCCTTCTTTCTCTCTCTCCTTCTCTTTCTCTCTCTCTCTCTCCCCAAACCCTCTCTCTCACCTTCTTTCAAACAATAAAATTAATTTTTAGAAAAATTATTTATGTAGAAACAGAACAGTAAGAGTAAAGAGGAGTAAGAGAATCCTAGTGCACCTCCTAAGAAACGATAAGACCTGTAAGAGTACTGGGCATAAGACATGAAACTGAAGAATTATATATATGGTTCTCATAAATGGATGTTAAATAAAAAACTACAAAATTTTCTACAAAAAAGTGAAATATCACCATAGCCACAGAAAAGACTATTTAAAGAGAATAAAGAAGTAGTTGAATTTAATCTTGGATATGATAAATTTGAGGTAACAAGAGATATTCAAATATTTTAAGTGTTTCACATAGGCTAAGAGTTCAAATCCTAAAAGTAGATGAATTCAGACTTACCGGTAACTTAGGGAGAAATAGAAAAAAAGACAAATGTTAAATTTTTTCACTAAAGATTTTTGGTTATTCTACCAATAACGGTCAATAAAATCATGTTTACTTAGAACAGTTATTAAAAAGAAGCAGTATTTTCAGTGAAGTCTAGCTCACATTTATATTAATAAAATAGATCAGCACATTTTAGGTCGTTATCCCTGAAAATGAATCAAAATATACAATTTTGCACCTGCTTCCTGTTGATTTTTATAACTGGACCAAAGGTTTTTAAATTCCCCCGAACAACAGTGTAAAATAAAAGCATAACACCCAAAACCTCATGCTTTGAATTAGAATTCAATGTACATTTCTTCTAGTTGTAATTTTCTTGTCTATCATTCCCCAGATCCCAAATTAGACTTATTTGGCAGCACGCCAGAGGATGGGTCTTTAAGTCATAATGAGACTCAGCTTTTATGTGCAGCACTATTGATAATATCAACAGCAAAGCTGGGCAGTGCTAGAATGGAATGGGCAACAGATGTAGTTTCAGTTCTGGCAGAGTGACTTAAAAACAAACCCTCATTTTTAACTACTATTTAAAGACATTAGATACACATTAACCATCAGTGGGGAGAGAGAGCTAGTGGGGACAGAGAACACCAAATTAAAACAATTTGAGAGGCAAATATTAAAAGGTGTGCTTTTAAAATTTTTATAGAATCAGATCTATGTAGTTAAATACTCCCCAATCTTTTTGAAAAGGAGCTAACAGTTGACCTCACGAGTTTGAATGCATTATATCAAATTTCAAGTTAAGAGAGTACATGGGGTTAGTAGTAAAACTCTCATAGATCCACTACACATTAAAAAAAAAAATCCCTCTGTTCAGATTAAACCAGATATAAAAATAAAATAAAGTACCCTGAAAACAAATATTGATATATACTTAAGGTATCAGTTAACAAGTGTAAAAAAAAAAAAAGAATATTAGACTAGTATCTCATTTTTTTTAATATGAAAAAAAATAAATTATTTAAGTTTAATGATTTTACCAAAAAATATTTCAGGTTTCAGAACAGCTTTGTAACTGAAAGATATTTAAATAACATCCATACTTTTGGTTAGTCTACTTACAACTATGATTTTACTTTACATTAAAGTTGTATTGGGGACACAGGGATGGTTCATCAGGTTGAGTGCTTGCCTTGCAGCCCCAGGCGTCCCAGGATCTTATCCAGGTCGTGGCCCATGCAGACCCATACGCACAACTGGAGTGTGCCTCCTGTTCAGTTCTCGCTGTGGCGACCTTCTAATATGGGAGGCCCCAGTTTCGGCTGCCACCCAGGGCAAGCTTTCCATGTGGGAGGCCCCAGCCAGTTCCTGCTCTGTGCAGCCCCGCACCCACCTGTGGAACGAAACTAGAGTGAAAACTAATGACATGCAACTATGGAGACTGCTCTCATCCCTCCCCCTTTTCTCTCTCTCTCTCTCTTTCTCTCTGTCAAAAACAATAAAAATAATTCTTTAAAGTTGTACCAACCTAGTTCTACGTTTTACAATTTTTAGAAGCTAGTATATACAAGCATGCACGCCGATGGTAGTATAAATCCCCCCAAATAAATGTAGTGTGACAGATTTTCTGTGGTATTGATAAATGTATTTGTACTATATAGACCTTTACCATGAAAACAAATAGGGGAAAGGGACCTTGAACCATGAATACATTGCAATGTGTGTTAATGACAACTAAGGTAAATAAAAAAAACCAAAATGTATACACACATATATAAGAGGTTTGAAAGAATTTCCATTGGCAATAGAAGAGTGGTGGAGTGGGAGAAAGCAAAGAGGGGCTTCTTCTGGGTGGGGTAGGTGCATAGTCTGTAAGGGAGATTGTTCCTTTTGGATTGGTTGTGGGCCACAGTGCAGAAAGTTTGTATGTAAGCAAGATACTGTGATGCATAGTTCAGCTATTTCCGATAATCTCGGAAATAGCTACCTGAAAGTTAATTTAAGATTTCAACATACCGGTACCTTCAGGAACGTAAGCGGTCTTTTGATGGTTTATGGCCCACAGCTGTTAATTGATTAACCTCTCTTGTCTCTTTCTTCCACCCATTGTCCTGCTATAATTTAATTAAGGACATCTCATAATTTTTCTCTTGTCAACCATAATGATAAAAAGGTTTGTATGAGTATCTCCAAGAAACACAGCATTGAGAAATGACAGGGGTTTTTTTTGTTTGTTTGCTTTTACCTTGTTTTTTATCCTATTTTAGGGGGCATTTTTGTCATTATAAATATGTACAAATCACTCTAATGCTTACATACAAGTAAGTGATGGTGGATGATAAGTATAGCAAAAGAGAGGAAAGCATAGATGGACCTTGAGATCATCATGTCAAATCAGACAGGAAAAATCAAGAACCATGTGACTTCACTGGTATGTGGAATATAAAACTGAAAGTTAGCAAAGAAACAAAAACTCATGAATACAGTCAATATTTAGTGGTTACCTGAGGGTAAGGGGGGCGGGGGGGAGTCATAAAATCTATGGTGATAGAAAGAGAACTGACTCTGGGTAGTGAGCACATATTGCAATGCATAGACAATGTAATGTAGAATTGTACACCAGAAACCTATGTAATTTTTACCAACCAATGTCATCCCAATAAATTAAAAAAAAAAAAAAAGGGAGAATCTTACTTACCAACAATTGGCTTTTCTAGCACAAAAGCATGTACAAATATTCACCCATTTGGGATTCAAGTTAGAAAAGCAGACAGTAAGTAAATATGATTTACTATCTGTTTATTTGCTAAACTATGGTTTATGTGTTCTAGGAATTTAAATAAAAAAGAAGTGTGTCACACTCAGGAAGAGAGATAGTCATGTACTTACTACTATAGTCTAGTAGCCTCTAAATTAATATCTTCTTAAAAATACCACCTATTTCAATTGAATTTGTCCCTAAAGGGAGTTATTGATTTTATTATATGAACTACAAAGAATATTAGTTGCGATTTCTATAAAATAGGTATTTCTGAAGCTTATTCTTATTTAGAACACACAATTATGTCAAAAGGCAACCACAAGGCAAATTTAGTTTATTATCAATAAAACCATCAACTTATATTATATTCTAACCAACTACCTAAGAAAGAATAGTAGAAATACTATACAGACAACACATTCTCAGAAATGGACTGTCCACCCATTCTTATTTCTAAAACCTATTTGTAGAGAAACCCCTCTACAGCCCCTTCAATTTCAAGCTTGATTCTGGCAAAGGAGTACTTAATGAAATCACAAAACAGTCCACATAAACCAGACACATAGGTTGTGCAATGGAATTCCATTGATATTTCAAAGTTTCTTTCAGAAGGGCCAATATTCACAAAGCTTTAATTACAGTGCTTTCACATCATGCCAATTTAGATTCCAAGCATCAGTGGTGTCGTTAACATAAATTTGCATACAAGTAAGGATTACATAAATGTCAGGCAAAGCTAGCAGAGTAGAGGCAGACAAATAGATGAGCTCTGGATTGAAACTACTTTTAAATACCCCTTTAAAAAACAGCATCTTTTAACCTGGCACATGAATTCTGTTAATGCTAATTTTTAACTAGATGTTTTGTTTGCTTGGTCAGGGAATGTACTTATAAACTTGGAGCACTTCTAAGCACACTAGGATCCCAAATGTCTTTTTCCCAACTTCGTTATCCATTAACCCATAAAGAGAAGGCAACACTACAAATTCAGTGTAGGGTATTTTCCTAATGGCAGAAATAATTCACGAATTTATAGTAATGTAATTTTTCTTGACATATCAGCATATCAAAAAATTTTTTTATTAATATTGCCTGTCAATGCTATCGTCATCTTTTCTTCCCCACCCCCCCTCACCCCCACCTTTGGCTTCTTCCTAAAGCTCTTGTTATTCTAGTCTTGATTCCCACTTAAAGAAGACTCCCAACTATAATATAGCAAAAAATCTTTTCTTATTTGCTATTACTTAAAGCTATTCTAGAAGATGAATTAGTCAAAGTTAATCTACTAAAATTTTAAAGAATATTTTTCTATAGATGTAATTCTGAAGATGGTTTCACCACCCATTTTGGATTTTCTTAGTAGTATTAAATTTTAAATTACCCTAGAGAAATTATTCAGTTTCCATCCCACATGGGGAAGTCTTTCCTGTCCTTTCCCCTTGGTGACACATTTGGCTTCTATTTTCCCTAGAAGCAATGGATCTGTTTCTGTGTCCTGGTGGCCAGAGGGTTTCTACTCCTTTCCAGAGACAGTTGATTTTTGTTCATATTCAACCAAAAGGAGTATCTCTTTGATTGGACCCTGGAATGGGAGGGCTTCCTACACATCCCCAGAAAATTAAGGCTTTCCATCATATGAAGTTGGGATTTTGAGCGTGACCCCAGGGTCAACTGATTGGCAATAAAACTTATTTTAAGAAGTAGTAGTCCAGATTTAACTTGTGTGCAATAATTTGCCAACCTATCTTGGAGAAATCAGAGGGCTGTGAGATAAAATGCAGAGGAAGAGATGGAAGAAGAAAAGGTGGCTCATGCTCTTTCTTATGTGCTTTTTTGCTATATGCAAAACCCTATTCCCACTTTCCCCAAAAACCATCACACAGAATTCAAACAATCTAGTGTGCTCTGAAGCCTCCCCTTTCTTAATCATGGATCCCTTTATTGCCATTTACTTCACTGTATTATAATTATGAAAATACACATCCATTTTACCTCATCTATTCTGAGGTCATTTTCAATTGGCAGAGGACAATATGACTTATTCATTTTTGTATATACATTTTTAGAAATATAATCATGAGTTTGGAAAGAAAACTGTAATAAAACATATGAGCAACAAAAATGACTTTTCTGATGTCAAACCGTCCTTATTCAGTTGTAACAAATCAGACTCATTTTATTATATTCTTTTTTTTTTAAGATTTATTTTTATTGTTTTTTGACAGAGGAAGAGACAGACAGAGAGAAATAGAGAGAATGGGGAGGGCCCAGAGCAGTCTCCACAGTTGACAGCATTAGTTTTCCATATAGTTTCACTCCACAGATGGGCACTGCGCTGCACAGGGCAGGAACTGGGCCAGGAGTCCCCCACACAGGCCCCAGCAAGAACTGAACTGGGGGCACACCCCAGCTCAGCACATGGGTCCACCTGGGATGGAGCCGGGATTCGATCCTCAGTCTCCGGGGCTGCAAAGTGAGCGCTTAACCTGCTGAACCATCCCAGCTTCCCCATTTTATTATATTCTTGTGAGAAAAGTGAAGGCATGTTCAAGAAGCAAATAATAGGGAGAGAAATCTAGAAGAGAATAACATGGAGTTTTAAAAAGTAGAATTTCAAGTGGTGGGTATTCCGTTAATGGCAAAGGTAGTAAGGACAAAAAGAATAAAAGTAAGATTTAGATGATGTATAAGAAGGAAAGAAAATAAGGTTTAAAAAATTCAAGGTTATTAATGCAAATTTAGGATTAATTTTATACACAAACACAATCTATTAATTTTGATTATTTTAAGTGGAAATTGCTGATTTGGTTGAAGTTCATGTTGAAATGACTAGATTACTAACTCCTTAAGGGTGGGGAAAGTTTTCTCTTTTTGGCAGAGAGCAAAGTAGTTAGATGTTCAATACACATGTTGATTGATGGGCAAAGAATCTCCTCCCTCTGGTATTTCTAATTGTTTCGCCTGAAAGAATAAAAAGGCAGGAAAAGCAAGACAGAATGTTTCTGTTACAATAACAATCGACAAAACTGTTACAACGAGAAAAAAAAAACCTTCAAATTTAGAAAATGTTCAATATAAAGTGAGATACATATTTCACATGGTGTTTTTATATTTCCTTTGAACAATTCATGGTAAATAGACTTAAGCTTTTTCACTCTTTGTCTCAGACTTCCAATTCTGATGTGGCCTTTTTTATTCCCAAATGTTGCCATGTTTCTAAATCTTTCATTTTTCTTCCATCTTATCTTAAGACTGAAGGAAGTTTATCATATTATTAGACAACAGAGCAGAACACAACAAACATCAAGTCCCAGACTTCATATTGTTTTATAGAAATAATCAGATGAATTCTCTTGCTATGTAGTCAGTCAGAGAAACAGAAGAGGATGCATTTCATAAAATGGACAGAGTTGATATACCTAATTCATGGGAACAAAGGTATAGTAAATAGATTAAAATGCAAGTAATAATCAAAACAAATATTGAAAGCCTAAATCCTCAAAGAGATTTATGAAACCAACCTCAGGAATATGCAGAGGAGAAAGGAAGTCTGATGTGATATATGAATTAGACACATAATAAAAAATTGTATTCAATGACTTAAAAGTGGGGCTTTGAGTACAATTGTCATTATTTTACATGTAAAATGCTATCACTTTTATTAAGATAGAGAAACATTGTAGTTAATCCCAAGAGGTCACCTATGTTGATTATTAAATAATATTAATTTATAAGGTTGTATCTTCCTAAAAATAGATATCTAAAATATTTATAACCACATGTTTTTAAGAGTAGTCAAGAAATGTTAACTTTTGTCACCTTAAAATCTCTTCATTACAAACTAACACAGAGAGAATTATTTTGTTATCACCCAGATAAGTTTCAAGGAAAATTAGGATCAGTATCATTAAATTTTGGGGAATGAATACTGGGTTTGTTTTATCTTCAATGTTGGAAATAAATGCATGTCAGCTATGATTTGTGAGACTACTAGGACTCAGTTTCCCACACTGAACTCAAGATGTGTGAGTAAAGTTGTCCTGTGGCATTTATACTTATAAAACACAGCTGATGTGATCATTTAGCTACACGTTCTGGGTGATTATTGCATGCCTCAAGAGGGTAATACAAGGCACAAGAGACATAAGCTTATGAGAAATGTAGTTATTTTCTCCACATGCAGGACCCAAAGCACTATCGGTTACAAAATGCAATGTGCATAACAGGGAAGGCAGCCCCAGCTGTGAGCTAGGGCTCTGCAAAACCAACCACAGCAAGTGTGTCTGACAAATACAGAATTAGGCTTCAGGGAACCCCAACTTCCTTCAACTTTGACCTTTAAACTTATATTTTGGGTCTTGTACTATATGCTATGTGAGAAAATTTAAAGAGAAATACAAAAACAAATTTCCTTTAACTGGACACAGTTAATTAAATTTTTGTTAATTAATGATGCTAAACTCTGTGGAAAGTTCCTCTGATAGAGTTTATCAAATTCAGGAAATGGAATGAGTCTTGATATTAACAGTAAAGTAAAATTCAGGTAAGCTATTGAAAATTTTTGAATTAACAAAATGATAAAATTTAAAGTACTTAGTAAAAGGTAATGTAGTAGCATTGTTCTGGTATACAGGCATTGTCAGGAGGAAAATAAACTTTTATTATTCTATGGGTGTTTTGGTTTAATGAATAAAGACTAGTTAGTATATAATACTTATATCACTAAAAGTGAATATTTCTGAGATACTTTAAGCATTTATTAAGTTTATTCTGTTTTTATTACTCACATTAAACATTTTAGTAAGTTGAAACTATCTGAGAAATTGTGTTTGCATTATTTTCTTTTTAATCTATGCATTCCAGATGGAATAAAGGAAGGAAACTAGTATGCTGAAATGGGATAATATTTTCTGAGGCCAGTGGGTTCTCAATTTGTCTGATCTTAAGAATTCCTAAAAGAGAGATCGGAACAACAACGAGTGGTCTACCTAGAAACCTCATCATAGTTTTATAAAAATGTAAGACATAAGCATTGGAATAAAGGAGGCGACAACAGTGACTGGAAAATTAAGAGTACTCCATGTAACACTTTCAGTAAAAGATTTTTTCCCTCCAGAGATACAAAGTTTTGTCCGAGTTTATTTGGCACAAAGCTTACAGAGTCAAGCCACACTTCTCAGAACAAGAAAAGCTTTATGACACAAAAGGAAGCCAAAGTCCTTTAAAATCCTTTCAGTGTGCTGAATAAATTTCAGGGCCACTTCTCTGAGAGTCAGCCAGCCCAGGCATGCTAAATTGTCCAGTCTTATTTTCTACACCAAATGCATCAGAAATCCTTGACCACACTGTACACAGAATTAAAGTAGAATAGGACTCTTCAAAGTGATCTTATATTTTGGTCATATTATCCTTGAAGTTTAAATAACAAAAGTAAACAGAAAATTTAAATCAATTTTTCATATGAGAATTTTCAAAGGCACAAACTTCTATTGTGTTGTGGTTTGTACATTCAGGCTAGAGCTTTTAATAGATCAGCTAGAAAACAACAGAATAGCAGTCATATTTTACTTTCTTTCTCAACTTTAAATTGTTTATTCCTGTGTTGCCTTCACTTAACTACGATTACTATAGGAAATAAATCATACTTATTGCTCATCTTACATTCTTGCTGAATTTCACATAGGGATTTCTATCTCGATGGAAAATATAGTGCTACTAAACTCAAGATTTTCGTTGTAGTTAAATCACTCTTTACCACATAATCAGAGTTGAAATATTAGCATCCATGTTCCATTTAATCCTATCATATATTTAATTATTACTTCTTTTAAAATGATGTACCAAGAGGTATGTCCAAAAGGAATGTATTATTACACCAAGTGTTAGAATTAGGACTTACTAGTTAAAGTTTTATATTACTCATTCCTCCCAAGATTTTCACAGTAAAAATATCTCCTGTGGCATATTTAAACTTTGGTAAGATGAAGAAATCAGAACACATAGCTGGAACTTTTTAATGCCTAAGGTCACTATAGGGGAAAGTTGGTATCTTTCATCAGGTTTGAGTAAGATTTTCAACCCTTTCAGAAAGCGGCACTTATACAAACTAAAGGGCATTAACTTTCAGTAGAGACTTTCATTGAAGACACCAATGTAAAGTGCAGTCATTGCCATAAAAAAAAATCTATCACTCTATCCAGTCAGTAAAATAAAAGGCATTTACAAAGTCAAAAGTTATGGTTTCATCTCCGCTAGTAAAATATTATTGCATACTAATTTCTGATTTCAGGGAAAGAAGTTGAATTTGAGAAATCCTTCCCTTCATAACTACCAGTGGACTAAATTTAGAGAAACAAAATACTTCAAATAAATAATATTTACGATCTTGAAAAGGAGATAAGAGGTTGGGCAAAGGGTAGTGCATCATGCAACATGAATTATAGTTATTTGCAGCCCCTTCTCAAACGTAGTACACATTTAGGAATCTTAATGGAGTCATCATTTTTGCATTGGTCAGATGGTCTGAGAGACTACAGATTTTGAAGAGATGAATTTGAATTGCAGAAATTTTGTTCAGAATTTTTGCACGTGTGTTCAGGAGGCATATTGGTGTATAGTTTTGTTGTGACGCTCTTGTCTGGTTATACTATTGAAGGGCTTTAGAACAGACGTCTGCAAGATGTGCTACTTTAGCATGTGGATTATTCTGAGCTGAAGGCTATCAAAACACTTCACGCTCAAGAGAAACTTTTACCTTTCTACCTTAAAGAATTTAAGTTGGAGTCCCTGCCCATAATGAGAGTGATTACCAGAAATAATTTTTTATGACCTATGTATATGGTAGGACAAACATCTAATTAATGAACATGTGCTCTTCTTGTTGTCCTGAGAATTAACCACTTCCCCTCTGATATCCCAACATGCTTTCCCTTGTCTTTAGCTCAGAATGTCATCTAGACCTCATTTAACTTTCTGTTTCTGAACCTCTCATGTATGTGCGGTTCCCGTATGTATGTACATAATTAAATTTGGTGATTATTTGTTCCTTGTTAAACTGTTTCATGCCAATTCAATTCTCAGACCAGACAGAAGAATCTAGAAGGGAAGATTAAAATGCTTTACTCTCCAACAGTATCATAGTGACATAAGCTTCATAAAACCAAATGAAAAGTATCCACTCTTTTCTACTTTCTGAAAGAGGTTGTATATAATTCATGCTATTTCTTTTGTTTTGGAAAGACTGTGTAATTTGTATCTTTAAGGAATTTTCTGACTTAGTTATTTATAATCCCTCATTTTTATTTTAATATTTATAGAATCTATGCTATGTCAGCTCTATCATTCTTGATATAAATAATTTTTCTTTCTTGATCAGTTTGTCAAGAGATTTATCAATTTTTTTTTTAAATATATTTTTATTTTTGACAGAGAGAGAGAGAGAGATAGAGAGGGACAGAGAGAGAACTGAACTAGGGGAGATCCTAGTTCAGCATATGGTTCCGCACGGGCCGGGGCCAGGATTCAATCCCCGGTCCCCGGCGCTGCAAAGTGAGCGTTTAACCCACTGAGCCATCCCAGCTTCCCATTATCAATTTTTTTGATAGTCTCAAAGAACCAATATTTGGATTCATGAATTTTGTGATTATGTTTTCTATTTTATTTACTTCAGCTCTTATTTATTTTTTCACTTTCTGAATTTGTTATTTTTTATTTCTTTTTATTTTCTTTGCTTACTTTTTGTTAACTTTGATCTTATTTTTCTAGTATATAGAAATTGGAAAATTGATTTTAGACTTTTTTATTTCTAATATAATATGTAAGTGCTATCAATTTCCTTCTAAATACCAATTTAGTTAGCTCCATCACACAAATTTTGATATGACTTCATTTTCATTTTCATTCTAAACACTTTCAAATTTTCTCTTTGACTTTTTATTACACTCATGGTAGTATAGAAGAGTTTTTAAATTTCCAAAATTTGGGGGATTTTCCTGAGTATCTTTTGGTTATTGATTTCATAATTCCACTGTGGTCAGAAAACATACCTTGTAATAAGTTCAATTGTTTTAAATTTATTAAGACTTCTTTTGTGATCCAGAATACTGTCTATCTTGGTAAATAATCTATGTGTATTATATATTATATATATTATGTGTATTATATATTAGAATGGAATGCATATTTTCTTATTTTTAGATGGAGTGTTCTATAAATATAAATTAGGTAATTTGGGATGATAGTTTATTTTGACATTTTATTGATTTTCTATTTACTAGTTCTGTCAATTATTGCAATAAGCATATTAAAATATATGAGTAAAATTGTGGTTTGTGTCTAGTTTTGTATATCAGTTTTGTAAATTTCATTAAACTAGAACATGTAGCATAATCTCATTCTTGTAATATTTTCAGTTATCTTTCTCTCTTAAATATTTATTCTTTTAACAGTTGATTTCCAAAACTGTGTACCTCAAGTGGTTATGGGTAGATAGTGATTTGGGGTCACTTGTATTTCTTCCTCTTATTCTAGTGAAAGGGAAAAGAATACATGACTCTAAAATATGCCACTTTAGAATGTGTATTATTTTAAGTTTAAGGTAATCAAAGCATAACTGTTACCACAGTCTCAAAGGAGTTTGCTTGCCTGCAGTCATCCAGGCCAAAACAAAACAGAAGCAGTAGTTTGTATTAAAACATGAAAAAAAAAAAAAAAAAAAAGTAGGGTTTATTTAAGGGATTAGTGACAAATCCAGAGATAGAGGTGACCTAGTGATCTCAAAAACCTGGTTTCCCAATGACCACTAGTGGCTACATTATATAAGGGAAAAATCATTAATCATGGTTGCTATGGAAGCTGGGACTGAGAACTCTTCTTATGGGTTGGGGCTAAGGCAAAGAGCAATTGATCACGGCTTCAGGTTTAGATATTGGTCATAACACTGTTTGGTCAGATTTCCAGGGGATGCAGTCCATGGGACTATTCAGTTCTCATGAGTCAGGAGCTGAAATGTAACAGAGGCCAATGTATTAGCTTTGTTGTATTAAATACTTAGTCATTGTTTGAAGTATAGTTGCATATTATATCCTAGTCATGGTGGACACACCTGAAGCTTTATTCTTAAGTCAATTTGGCATTGACCAGAACCTAATGTCCTAAGGGCTTAATGATTAAAGGGCATGGACATACAGTATAAGCACAGGTAGGAATGAACACAAGTGAGCTATAGTTCTAGCAGGATAAACAAAGCTAGCTTGGATTAAAGCAGAATGCATGCTAAAGAAATGAAGTTCAGGGGAAGCCGGGATGGCTCAGTGGGTTAGGCGCTCACTTTGCAGCGCCGGGGACTGAGGATCGAATCCCGGCCCCGGCCCGTGCGGACCCATATGCTGAACTGGGAGCTCCCCCAGTTCAGTTCTCTCTCTGTCTCTGTATCTCTCTCTCTCCCTGTCAAAAATAAAATAAATAAATAAATATTTAAAAAAAAAAAATAAAAGAAATGAAGTTCATGTACAGTTACATAACTGACTCATGAAGAGGTTTCTGTTGTCCTTGTTGTTTTTGTTTTCTGTTTGTTTGTTTTTCACCTCTTTCTTAACAGCCCAAAAGAATTTAGATAGATGGGTTGTACAAGAAAGATAGCTAAAATCAGACATAATTTCTTATATCAGAAAGACTTATCTTCATAGCATTGCAAACATTTGTTTTTTTACCAAACATTTGCTCTTACCATCTTTCTGTAAACTTTCTTTCTTCCTTCTAAAGTCCCGGACCCTGAGCACCTTCTTTTTATTTTAAGACGATATATAAACCTCAGTTGTCTGGTTGTCAAGAAGCCTCATGTCTTTGCAGTTCCACTGTCTATAAAATCAAATCTTTTTTTCTCTTGTCAATCTGTTTTATGTCACTTTAATTATTAGACCAGCAAAAGAACTCAGAAAGAAAAAAGGGATGTTTTCTCCTCTATACTAAGTTATTTAAATTTGCATATTGAGCATACATTAGTTTTTTTAACTTAATGAAGTTATTTAAAAATATACAGACATTTTTCCAGTTGAAGAAAATACCTATGTACATGTGTTACCAACCCCATGTTCATACTTTATGTATCCAACCTGGTCATGTTAGATCAACCATGTGCTAGAATTTTATAGTGGGTATAAGTTTACCCATCCAAAATAATACTGCTGAAGTTCAGAGCACAAGGAATGGAGGACAACAATCAATATCGGTTTCTCAAAGTATAAATATATATGATGGCCACATTCTGCCAGGTATAATGACAGTTTATATCCAAATAACATACTTGTTAGTCAATCAAAATAGAAATAAAGTCATTGATTTTTTAGAAAAAAGTCTTGATATAAAATATATAATTTGGTATCCATATTTTATGTAATATACCACAGCATTAAAAGTCTAATACAAAACACTAATAAATGCACAAAGCAAACAAACAATTACCATTTCTGAACCAATAGTCTTATGCTAAATTAATAAGAGCAATGCACATCTTTTCTATTTTCCAATGTGTGTAAAAAGCAAAGGAGTGGGGGATGAGTGTAGATATTTGTATGGATTTGTGACCATTCTAGATACTGTGTAATTATATTAAAAAACATTTGCAAATTTATGATTTATAACTCTGTATACTACGATACTAGGAGAAGTAACCATCAGTTAAAGAGATGGTGCTTTTTATATTAAAAAAAAATCGTTATGTAAAATTTCAACTAAAACTGCTACTCATTACAGGAAAAAACCTATCACTTACCAAAATAGTTTTAGGGACCCAAGTACTTTAACATTAACCAAGAGGCACTGATTACTTTAATGAAGGGAGAGTACTTGAATTCTAACAATTACTGTTGAAAAGAAAGTTCAACAATTTTAATTAATCAACTCAATTGTTGTGTTTTAGTCCTAACATATACTAAAAAATAAGTTACAAAAGTATTAGCTCAAGTGGTTCCTGGTTATTTGAGTATGGATTCTGTAGTTTTTTAAACATACCTTACTTTTAGCAACTAAAGTTTTTTGTTTTGTTTTTTAAGATTTATTTATTTTAATGATTTTTGACAGAGAGAAACAGAGACAGAGAGAGACAGAGAGAAGGGGGAGGGCCCAGGGCAGTCTCCATAGTTGGCATTAGTTTTCCATATAGTTTCACTCCACAGGCGGGCACAGGGCTGCACAGGGCAGGAACTGGGCTGGGAGCCTCCCACATAGGTCCCGGCAAGAACTGAACTGGGGGAACTCCCCAGTCCAGCATGTGGGTCCACATGGGCCGGGGCCGGGATTTGATCCTCAGTCAAAGCGAATGCTTTACCCGCTGAGCCATTCCAGCTTTCCCGACTAAAGTTTATTAACAGGATGCTGGAATAGCTCAGCTGGTTGAGTGCTTCCCTTGCAACCCCAAGGTCCAGGGATCAAATCCAGCCCTGGCCCGTATGTGGAACTATGGTGCAACTGGTAACCACTGGGATGGTGGAGAAAGTTCCTGCTTCCCATGTGGGAGGCCCCCAGTTCAGTTCCTGACCCAGGCAGCCCCACATCCACTTAAGTGGAATGAAATTATGTCACAACTAATGATATACAACTATGGAGACTGTTCTGGGCCCTCCCCCTTCTCTCTCTCTCTCTCTCACCTTCTCGCAAACAATAAAATAAATCTTTGGGAAAAAACAGGCAAGGTCTATGTTTAAGATTTTAATTTGAACATACAGGGCAATACTCAGATCTTCTGTTTGTTAAAATAATTAAAATCGACATATCACAATACCCATACGTAGTTTTCAAATCATCTCCATGTTATTCTAGAACTAATGAATCAATAAAAGGGGACTTCTCAACAATTCAGTACACTCAGACCATAGCCTTGTGCAGATTTGTACTTAAAGCCTCCAAGTACATCAGCTTTGATTCCTGGTCTATGTATCTCTAGAGATATGTGCTCATGCATTCTCCACTTTAAATAGGGAGAATATTTTTGCAATTATAATTTATAAGATGAACAATGCCCTGGGTATTTGAATCAACCTTTATCTTTTCTCTTTTCATTTGGCTTTGAAACTTTTAAAATTTTAAGCCAATAGTCAGTGTTGTCTTCTCTGTCACAGAAGTGACATTTACTTTGATCACCATTTTCATAGTGGAGAATATTTTTTATAGTTTTTAGTATATATTGTGTGCTTTATCATTGTTATGAACTTCAACATTCCCAATTATTTCCTTACATAGCTGAGTTATTTTTGTTGGGTGTTGCTATTTTATCTACTCTAGAAAATAAAATAATGTTTATTATATATACATTCTTTAAAATCACTTGAGAAATCTTGCTGTCTAAAAAAAACGCAAGAAAAGGGTGAAAAGAGTTCATCTCCATTTCATCCATTAAATGATCACAGTTTACACATGGTTTAATGAGACTACCTATGCATGACGGAACGGATGTTGTTAAGTTATGTAAATCTTATAATAAGTTTATCTGCTAATATGATCAGAATCACAGACAATGGTTTGTTTGAAGCCCCATGACAAAAACTACAAAATGTTGGAAGGAGCATAACTTTAAATCTTTTTTGTTGTAAGAAAATTAAAAGAATTATTTTACATAATACACATACACACAATTCTTACATTGAGCTTTATTCTTTCTGCTCTAAAGGAGTCCTTGCCTGCAAATTATGTAGAACTTGAAAGCTAATAAAATTTACATCTCAACAGCAAATCTTACACAGAGGAAGAAGGGACCAAAGACTGGCCCAGAAACTTTGAACAACCAGCACCCAAATTTTACAGTTCTCAGAAGAATAGAAAACCCATGCTTTTTGCATAATAAGCATTTGAAAACTTAAAGCTTAAAGCCCACTGAGAGTTCTATTGTCTAGGTAAAGCAATGTCAGTGGTTACTAAAATGATGTCATTCAAAAGATCCTAAAAGATAGGAAAATTGGGATGGCTCAGCAGGTTAAGCGCTCCCTTGGTAGCCCTGGGGACCAAGGATGAAATCCTGGCCCCTGCTGGTACGCACCCATATGCTGAACTGGGGCGTGCCTCCCATGCAGGAGACCCCAGCCCAGTTCCCACCCTAAGCAGCCCCTGCCCACCCACATGGAATGAGACCATGTCAAAACTAATGATGTACAACTGTGGAGACTGCTCTGGGCCCTCCCCCTTCTCTCTGTCTCTCTCTGTCTCTGCCTCTGTCTGTCAAAAATAATAAAATAAATCCTTAAAAAACAAAAAGATCCTGAAAGATAGCCCCCACCTCCTCTAAGGAACATGTATTTCCCCACCATCCCCCCATGATGCCTGAAATGTCTATATTATCCTAAACACTGAAGTCTGCAAATGTCACCTTATATGGCAAAATGGACTTTGCAGATGTGATTAAATTCATGATGTTGAGATGGAGAGATCATACTGGGTTATCTGAATGGCTCCTAAATGTAATCACAGCGTCCTTATAAGAAGGAGGCAGATCTGCAAACAGAACAGTCAATATGACTGAAGCAAGATGCTACCTTTCTGGCTTTGAAGATAGAAGAAAAGGCCAAGAGCCAAAGAACACAAAGATGGACAGCTCGAGAAGATGGAGCAAACCTGGAAACATGCTCTTCTAGATCCACTGGAGCCAGCTCTGTCCTGATTATGGACTTCTGATCCCCAGGACTGTAAGATAGTAAGAGAAAGAGAGAGAAAGGGAGTTTAAACCACCAGGTTTATAGTAATTTGTTATAGAAGCAATAGAAATTTAATACAGTTGTTAATCATACAGTCAATTTAATCATTTGAATCCCATTCATATGTGTGTATTCTAATCAGAAATGATATCAAGAAATCAAAGAGTACAAATATAGATGACATTAGGTAGGATTTGACTCTGTAGTCAAAAGAAGCTACTTAACAATATACGGGCACTTGGGCAGGGCATAATTGAGAGCAGCACATATTTTTTTATCCCAATTCTCAGCATTGTATACCTTTTTTAATTCTGCCCTAATGTATATTACCACACTTGGTCACGTAATTTATCTCAATGAAGTAAGCAACTCTGACTTAACCACAGGATGGAATTCCACCTTCTTATTTCACCTAGACATACATAGAGAATAGTCTCCTAATAAGAATGCAAAATAATGCTGAAACTTTTTTCAAAGCAGTGGGAAAATGACCCACCCACATCAGGTGTTCAGATATTTTTTTTCCTTTTTGTTAGTGTCAGAAATAAATACCTCCTACTGAATCCACAGGGTTTGTTACCTGACTTCATACACTATTCAGAATGACATAATGCTTAGGAAGGTCTACAAAAAAAATAAAAGAACTTTACCTTAGTCAGAGCTTATGATACAGTTATGAAGGTAATTATATTTTTATTGTAATCTAAACATATATTACAATACTATCCACATCAGTTTGAAGTTTTAAGATATATATGTACTCCTATCTTTTAAAATTATACAAACCAACATATCAAAATAATTTAAAGCAGTGTTTATGAAGGGAAGATGTTGGAAGGAAGCAGTTGAATGCATTTAATCTGGAAAGTTTCCTGGAAGAGGTAAATGTTAAGGTGTGTTTTAACCAAAGAGAGTCATTGATTGTCAAAGAGAAAAACACAAATTTCTGCAACTGCTAAATCCAGAGTCAAGAGGAAAAGTAGTCCTGTCACAAAAAGCTAGGGATTTGCCCACAAACCAATGTGAAGTAATAATGTAAGTGACACCTCTATGGTTTAAGCTGCATATAGCAAGTAGAACCTGAGTACATTTTAGGCCCCATTACGGCACTTTGTTTAATGGCAAGTGTGAAACACCTCTGCTAAATCATTCCTGGCATAATCAATGTAGTCACTGCCGTGTCTAACTGCATTTTCATAGGTTTGCTGCCTTAGCACATTTCCAGAATTATTCCTTCCTCTCCTTCACCAGCTCTCTACTAAAATGCTCTGGTAATCATCCTTCACTGAACTTGAAGGCTGTGTCCTCTTCAGAACATTCAGCTGTGCCCATGGCCTTCTGCGCTTAATGGCATGTAATTACTGTTCCCTTCTAAAACTGTGTAACTTCTATAAAAGTAAGCAGCATTCTGCCAAAATTCCTTCCCTCTAGAAGGAACAAGAAAGTGAAGCAAGGTTATTGGTATCCACGCCAAACAGAAAGAGACTGACAAAGCCGATTCATCCTCTTGTCTGCAGGATCAAATTAAAGGCCCCAGCCAAGGCTTTTCTTGAGCCTTGACCTGCTGGGGCGATGTGAAATAACCTTATTCCTCATCTGTGTCAGTTGAAACAGGGCCATTTTGAGAGTGAGTCAAATTTGGACTATTTATTTCTGTTAATACAATCAATTATTATGACAGTTCATCAGGGTTGGGACCGAGTGAAATATCTAAGGATGTTGGGTCTATAAGAATTCATTTATGAGCAGTTCAGTAGATTAGTGTCAGCACACTCGTATTAAAACATTCTTGACCTCATCACATATAACTGCATCCAAATCTAAACATTAGTCAATCAGTCAATATATATAACATGTCTCGCTCCCACACAATTTTTATAACATTTAGGTAGCTTCTATCCTGACAAAGAAAATAACAGAATAAAATGAAACAAAAATAAAATATTTGTAAAAACATTGACAAATAACAGGTTTGTGCTAGTTTTGGTAAGTGTTGACTGTCAATAAAAAGACAAAAATGGTAAAGAATGGTAAAGAAAATATCACTGTAATATTTTTTAAAGAGAGTAAAATTGCATTTTAAATGTTTACATTTGAATATTAATCATGATAATAATATACTTTACATAAAGAGAATACAACTATTAACAAAGATAACTTTAACATCCTCAGGTTATCTCACACATTTTCACTTATGTGTCTGACATAAAGAAGACATTAACATCTTCTTTGCCAAGTATACAAGTGCTGTCCAGAAAGTATCCAGCCATGTACCTATTCTCATTATAATAACAATGGCTAGATTTTTTTCCAGACAGCCTTCATATATCAAAGCACAACCTTTAGGGATTAAAATTTCCCTCCTTCCCTGGGTCACTCAATGTACATACTTATGACCATTTTTCCCTCTGCTGTATTAACCTAGAATGTTTTGTAGCAGTCATTCAAGTAGAGTTCTTAGATATTCCTTACGAGAACCTGCTATAGAAGCACAAGTGGGTGAGAGACTTAAGCTGCCACAGCTTTGGATGTACTGCAGCATGCATGCCAGCCTACCTTTCCCCTGGGTAGTCCCAGCCCTGCAGAATGTGTTGGAACCTAGTCTGTTGTGGCCCATGTAGATCACTCTAACAGGCAGCTTTTATCTGGGCACTTCTGATGAACTTGGACAAAACTCTCAGAACCATGTTTCACTACAAAACTTTTCTACCCAACGCTTTCTTAGCTCCCTCCTTTCAGAGATGTCCAACCTGCATCATGGTCTGGGTTTTCCTTTCCTACTCCTGCTTGCTCCTTCTTTATGTCTCACAAGCATTTCTCCAATAAACATCTTGCATTTCTAGTCCAGGCTTGGCATCTGCTTCTTAAAAGACGTAAACTAACACAATTTCTTAATAAAAAGGTTTTCTATTAATTGATTTGGCATACCATAAGCAGATACACTATGCCACATCCTTGCCACTATTTTTCAATAAGAAGCAATCCCAACTACACTGTGTTCCAATGTCCTTACATGGTCTATTAAAAAATAGTGAATAATCTTTTTAAGAACTCATTGCTTCAATATGACTAGTTTTCTCACTTATACTAAATGGGAATGTCTCCTTTGTTTTCCAAAGTGTAAATCTTGATCTCTTCCATGAAATATTTACTTATAATTCAAAAACAAAATTGCTTTTTCTTTCTAGATTTTTATGTGTAAAATGTGACAGTAGCATGCAACTTTTCAGTTTGTACATTAGATCTTTCTGTTACTTACAAAACTGACTAGAGCCAAAATCGATTCCAAGCATTAACACTATGACCAAATATTCCTCTTTAAAATTTGGGAGTTAATTAATTAATTTATTTATTTATTCTTATTATTTTTTAATAAATCTATTTTATTTTTTTACTTTTTATTTTTTGAGAGAAAGAGAGAGAGAAAGGGGGAAGGCCCAGTGCAGTCTCCATAGTTGTACATCATTAGTTGTGACATGGTTTCATTCCACACAGGTGGGTGGCAACTGAACTAGAGGGCCTATTGCATGGAAGGCAAGAACTGTTGCCACCGAGCCATCTCAACAGTTACCAGTTGCACCAAAGTTCAGTATAGGAGTTTGCACCAGCCAGGGCCGGGGATCAAACCTCAGACCTTGCCGTTGTGAGACAAGTGCTCAAACCACTGAGCTATCCTGGCATCCTAAAATTTGGATTTTTAAAATATATATGTAAAATATTTGTATTAATTTTTAAAAAGTTCATTTTACCATAGAAAACTGGAAAAACCTATAAAAGACCAAAATGGAATATAAATAACTCAGAATTGCACTGAACTTGATTAATCATTATTGATATTTACTACATAAACATCAAATATTTTTCTATGCATACATAAACCTATAATACATAAACACATAACTATAAAAATGTAGCATTTGCACATAGATATTTGGCTGTTTTTTACATACCATAGCTGTTTGTTAACTGATTTTTTGTAAAACTTTGTGTAGCAAAAAATATTAGAAATACTGATTCATTTAATCAATTATAAAGTATTAAAAATTTAAAGGTTTTTTTATTTTTCTGAATAATTGTAAAATATATTCTCATACATCTTTGATGTTTCTCTCAGACTGAAATTCTGGAATTCTGGAACAAATTTCTTCATACATTACTAAGGCTCTCAATGTATGCAAAAAATATATATTGCTAGAAAAGTTGTGCCAATTTAGATTTTTTTTAGTATCGTCCCAATCTTTAGTAATATTAAATTTTTTTCAGTTTTATAGATAACATGATTTTGTGTTTTAATTTATACTTATTCATTTTCTTAGTAAATTGACTTTTCCTCAACTGTTGCTTCTTCTAGTATGGGGTGGGGGTAGAATGCACTTTGGAGTTATGCAAACTTGCATTCACCAGTGTGTGTCTCAGAGCCAGTCATTTAAATGCCCTGAGACTCAGAGTTGTTGTTTGTTTCTATAAAATTGAAATAATAATATTTACATCATTGAGTGGTGGCAAGGATATGAGACAATGAAAAATCCTTACTACATGGACGAGCAGATAGTAAGTGCTCACAAATGCTATTTATTATTGGTATATAAATCTTGAATCTTTTTGGTTGTTGATAAATTTCTATTCATGTTTTTATTATTGTTCTCTCTGAGGTGTGTGGTTGTCAATTCAGACACACAGAAGTCAATGTTTTCAGGGGATGCCAGTGTAGCTCTAAAGGTTGAGTGCTTGCCTTGCAACCACAAGGTCTGGGAATCGAATCCTAACCCCAGCCTGAGAAAACCCATATACTGAAATGTAGTAGTGAAGATTCTCACCTCCCATGCCAGAGGCCCTCAGTTCGGTTCCCGCCCCGCGCAGCCCCACATCCACCTGTGTGGATTGAAAGTACTCACAACTAACGATGTATAACTATGGAGACTGCTCTGGGACCTTCTTCTACCCCACTCCCCTCACCTTCCCTCACACAATAAAATAAATCTTAAAAAGAAGAAAAGTCAGTGCTTTTTTTGTTGGTAAATTTATTGGAGTGACATTGGTTAGTAAAAGATTAAAAAGTCTATGATTCTCTTCAGTGTGAAGCTTCATTAATACTATCAAGGATACAGGTAACTGCAAGGCACTGGAAAAGCATAAAAAAGTCTGGAACTACCAATGCTACTCCTCAGGTCCTTCTTTGCTATGTTGCATTGTGCCCTGTCCCAGCTTTAAACATATGAAGTCTCTGAGCAATACAACCAGGCCATTACTTATATAATAAGAAGCTCTTTTGGCTCTGAAACACTCCCAATTTATATGCACTTATATAATTTATGTGATATTTTCCAGAGAGTTGCATCCCATAAATGCATAGATTCCAGATGTGATGCCTTCAAGTATTCCTAGACTGTGCACATCCTGCTAAAAGCATCCCACAGACTTTCACACAAGTAAAAATTGGCGTTTCCCAGGAGATGTGTCATTAGTATGTTTACGAAGAGTCTAGACAGGAGTTAAATTTTATTTGCCATGTGTGTCACAAATATTTTCCCTTAGGAGTTTATTTTCCTTTCACTATTATTAGTGACATTTTCTGATCAGTGGAAGTACTGGTCTCAGTACTGTTATGTTTCCTTTAGTCAGTTGTTTAAGAATTAAGTCTTGTGGGTTATAATTAGATAACCGCAATCCCTTTTAAGACTAGAAGAAAATTAAACATGTTTTAGGACTGATAAGAGTATCTAAAAATAATTTTGTTATTAAAAGTAAAGTTAGAATCCTTTTCTTCAAAAAATTATTTCCAAAAAGTTAACCAATTAGCTCAACATCATCTAACATAATATTCTTTGTTCTCATATTTAAAATAATAGGACTATCAGATCATAAATTTTTATATTATATGTAATTAATCACTTTCTTGACTTTCTATTTTGTTTCAATGATCTCTTTTTTCTCACACCAGTTTTCTCATGGTCTCTTTATCCTAGAAATCTAAACTTTCATTTAATATCTAACAAAGTAACCACTCTCCTTCTTCCTTTTTTTAATTTATTTTTATTGATTTTTGACAGAGAGAAACAGACAGAGAGAGACAGAGAGAACGGGGAGGGCCCAGAGGAGTCTCAATAGTTGACATTAGTTTTTCCATATAGTTTCACTCCACAGATGGGCACAGGTCTGCACAGGGCCGAAACTGGGCCGGGAGCCTCCCACATAGGTCCCGGCAAGAACTGAACTGGGGGCACGCCCCAGTTCAGCATGTGGGTCTGCAGGGGCCGGGGCTGGGATTCGATCCTCAGTCTCCAGGGTTTCAAAGTGAGCACTTAACCCGCTGAGCCATCCCAGCTTTCCCACCACTCTCCTTTTTACCCTGTTATTTTTTAGTTGTATGAAATTCTTTTTTATTCATGCTTATAGATGACTTTTAATTCATGTTGTTCAGTAACCCCAAAATCCTACTGATACTTTTATTAAAATTGTATTGCTTGAATATATTTTTTAGAGAAAGTAACTAATTTTCTATTTCTCAGTTTTAACATCCAGAAGATACATACATACATACATACATACATACATACATAGAAAGATACATAGATTGATTGATTCAACTATTGTATGTCATTCAGAAATTTTTTAAATTTTTCTTACGTGTCTTAGATATATCTTATCCAATTTTCTCCTGCATCTTTTGTGTTTTTGTACTTATTCATAATAACATATTTCCCATTATATTTTTAAATGGTTATTGATTGTTTTTGCTATAAGTTTATTTAGCATATCTTTAATTATAGTCTATCTATAATATTGCACTGCATTATGCATAATAATTATACAATAGCACACTCCCAGTTCCTCCCATCATTGTGCTATTTTTATAATGTATTTGATTTTTACATGCTATAATCACAGGATTCTAAAGAGAAGTTTGTTGTAATTCTCATCTGTGTTCTGCACATAAGGTGTCTTTATTTCCTCTGGATGCCATCAAGGTTTTCCACTATGTTCCTTGTTTCCAGGTGTGGTATCTCTTCTTTATCTACTATTTATTTTATTTTATTTTATTTTATTATTTTATTTTATTTTACTTTAATTTTATCTTATTTTATTATAGTAGTTATCCTGTGTGGTACACTTTAATCTGTGACTTGGGCTTTATTTTTGATTTTAGAAAATACGGTAACCAATAATTTCTCAAATATTTCCTCTGTTCTATTTCTTATGACACCCTACAACTTTTATATGTATTTTAGATTATTTGATATTGCTCCAGAGTTCTTGAATGCTGCTGTTGGTTTTCACCCACTACTCTGTTCTCTCATTATATTTCAATTTGTCATTTTTTCATTTGTCAATGATTTTTTCAGCTCTGTTGAATCTATTGATGAGATCTTCAAAGACATTCTTCATATCTGTTGTATATTTTTCATTCATAGCATTTCCTCTTGATTTTTTTTTCTTGTACTCTGACAATCTTGCATATTTCACATCCTATTTATTAGGGACTTTATCATGTTAATCATAGTAAAGCACAGTTACTTTCTATGCCTCTTCAGATAGTTCTAATATCTTTCATATCTGTGTCTAGTTCCAATGATTATTTTGTCTCTTGAATTGTATTGTTTCTTTATTGCCATATTTTGTGTTACATCTATGTATTTTTTTCATTTGTAGCCTGACATCTTTGTAGAAAAATAAAGACTGCGGCAAGAATTTTTTTTTTTCCCCCCCCCCAGAAAATGGATTCACCTTTATTTCAGAAAGGCCTTTAATGTAGGCGTTTGAGTTAACCTCATTACGAGGTAGGCTGCCTTCTCAGTTTTTGTTTGTGTTCACAATCAGCAAATTCCAGACTTCAAATTTCTCTTAGCAAAGCCTTGTGTTTGGGCTGGTGACTTCTTTTATGTTTGTTTTTGTTTTAATTTATCTGTTTTTTAATTACCTGCTCCACTCACAGCTTTAATCTATCCTTTGCTCTGTGCTTCAGGGAGAGTCTGTTTCATCTCAGTTACTTGCTACTTGATATTATTAGCCTTGTCGTGGAGAATGGGAGAGTCTTCTATGTGGTTCTGATAAAAGCTCACACAGACATCGAGTTTTGTGATTCTTGAGTGTTTAGTTTTCTTAGTGATCCTTTCCACCATTGGCCTAACTGATATTCCTATCCCTCTTCCAATGATGGGGAGTTTTTCCTATGTGTGTATATAAATATTTGAAACAGATTTTCTCTAGTGCTCATAGGACAACAGGATTTGTTTACCCCTTCTTTCACAAATAAGTAGTAATTTTATTTTCTAAGGGCAATAAACATGTAAGTGTTCCAATGGAGTTCTGTGCCTTTCTCACACTTGTAACATTCTCTCAGGTTTTCTCTATAAGAAAAACTTTATTAAGACATTTTCCATTCCTATCCTATCTTGTCCTATCCTTGTCTTTTTCATTCATTAATTCATTCATTTATTCATGTAATCTCCTAGTGGATTTCAGCAAATGTTTGCAAGAGGGTGTATACATTTTTTCCCCTTATTAGAGCTATCTTCCAATACATGTTTGGCTGCCCTCCATAAACTTACCCATCATCCTAGCTGATCTCTGCTCACCAGTATCTGACAGCATTTTACCCAGATAAACAAAAATTTATGCTTCACTTCTTCCTGCAGATGCTTGTCTTGCCTTATATTCTGAGCCATTTGATTGCCTTGTGACTTCAGCATTTCAAGAGTTTAAGAGAAGTCATGAATTTGATGTTTTCAGGTTATTTTTTATTGTGTGTTTGGGACCAATACCTTTTAAACCTTGACATCTCAAAATAAAAACCAAAAGTCCCCTACTATTATTTTGGGAGTGACATCCTTTGAAGCCCTCAACATACCTAAATGGAAACCAGAAGTTCCATATCTACTATTTTTAACTGCCGTGTCAAATACTAAAAAGGAAAGGTTAAAAAAACATATACACCATGAGCTTTATTATTATAAAATTGTTTACTTGTTTCTTTGTTAAGTCAGTCATTAACCAAATATTTATTTAGTTCCTGTTTTGAACAGGTTTGTCCTCAACAACTCACTAGGTTTTATAAATAACCATTTGTAAATCTGAAATGATGTGTATGAAAATACTATAAGAACTAAAAAAAAAAGAGGAAAATAAGATCCTCAAAATTATTTCTGGTATTAAAATATGGATTTATATGTCCAAAATGGTTCATGTGACCTAAATCTATGTTTAATAAACAAAATTATAGGCATTAAGTGTGAACTAAATATTGTATATTCATTTATTATGAAGTGTGAAGAAGCAAAGACTTGTAGTTCTACTATTTTCTAAATAATACTTTGAGGACAGCAACACACGAACTTCTGGATAATGTGACAATTGTTAAAATAATAGTTTATGCTTACATTTGTAAACAGATTTGATACTGGATAAAAAAATTAAAATTTGCTCAAAGTTATTTGTTGATGATTTATTCCCCCATGTTTCGATCGTCAAACACCTTTGGTCTAACACTGCCATTGTCATTGGACAGAGATTAAACATCCAGCGATTCAGGACATAAAGTAAAATGTCAAAGGAAAATGTACATGGAAGAACGAAAATGAAGGAGAGTAAAATATGAAGTCATTGGCAATATTTAATCCAGAAAGAAATATAAGTAAATTGGAAATATCTACCCCAAACATCAAACTCATGTATATTTTATCTTAAAGTTTGATGGAAAACAAAAAGCTTTCCCAAAAGCTGCTAGGCCACTTCAAAAGAAGAAAATTCTATTGAACTCAGACTACACCCTGAGAAAAAGCAGACATGAGTAATTTTATCATGCTATTTTGTCCTAAATAAATATCTAACCTTATTTCTGAAAGGTAACCAAATATTCTCTACTTTACAAGCAAAACCAGGTCTAGTCTTAGCCTATAATCAACTGTCATTTGTTGAAACCGAGCAGAATGTGGTTTTATGTCTGAGCAGTGTATTTAATTTTGACAGTCTGACTTCTTAGGGCTTTACTCATCAAAAGCTCAGCACATAAACACACTGCCTGCAGCCTTGCATTGATTGTCAGCACAATTAATTGCCAGGAAAACTGCAGCTTTATTAAGTGTATGGTACTAACAATAAAAACATCACTATTTATAGCACAGAGCATGCTGGGATATCTATACAAATAAAATATAACAATAATAAACAAAAGGCCAGCCAGTAGTCACACAGACAAACATCAATAAATCTGTTTTAATGCCAAGCCACAACAGGATACTCAAGTGTCCCTGGGCATAAGATACTGCAACCTCCACTAAAAAACAAGAGCCTTCTATGTAGAGTGAAAAGTAGATGTCAACCAGCCTCATCAGAATTATTTCTTATAGTTTCAAATCTCCATTCCCCTTATGCCCAACTACAGAAATGCTGCCTGAGTAGAAGACAGAAGAGAAACAACAGTTATAGTCATTGACAAATATTTTAGAATTTAATCAGTGATAACATTTTAAAGATTTGTTTTTATTGGTTTTGACAGAGAGAGAAAGAGACAGAGAGAGATACAGAGACAGAGAGAAGGGAGAGGGCCCAGAACAGTCTCCATAGTTGCACATCATTGGTTTTTCTACATAGTTTCATTCCACAGGTGGGTACAGGGCTGCACAGGGCAGGAACTGGGCTGAGGTCTCACCCCGGTGAGAACCGAACTGGGGGCACTCCCCAGTTTAGCATATGGGTTTGCAGGGGCTGGGGCCTCACCCCGGTGAGAACAAAACTGGGGGCACTCCCCAGTTCAACATAAGGCCGGAACTCAATCCTTGGTCCCCAGGGCTGCAAAGTGAGTACTCAACCCACTGAGCCACCCCGGCTTCCCCAACATTTTAAAAACAAATACATCTTGAGGATTATAAAACACATACTGGTAATGTTGAGGATACTTCAGTTTGGTAATAAAGACTAAGTAGTACGCATTACACCCTCAGATTAAGGTTTGAAAGTGAAGAAAGTGTTTTTCTTATATCCTTTTCTTTATATAGATATTTATTATGTAAATTTGCAGCATATAATTGCATAAATCTTACACTAGCACATTTGAGAAAGGACGAGAAGGAAGAGAGTAGAGAATAACTTGTATTCAACACTATATAAAGCATTTGGGGACCAACACAACACAGGAATCAACACAAAATTGATTTACTCCATCACACAGAAATATGGTGATTTGTTGTGGCCAAAAAGTTTATGCAATAAAACATTCCTATACTAGCAAGGCTTTAAAGATAACATGTTCATAGCATTAAATTAGAATAAAAATATAATTAGTTTTATTAAACACCCATATTTTTGTCATCATTCTTCATATAGGTAGCACAAAGTTCATAGAAGTAATATGTGAAAGGCCATTATCTTGGCAGTAGTGATGCTGAAAATCAAACCCCATTCTGATATATTGGGTCCAATATACCAGGGTAACTTGTGTAACACAAAGAAACAGAGGGATGGCTGAAGACTACTTAATTGTGAAAAAGGTTAACTGAGTTAAAATATAAGCAGATGTTTCCTTTATTGAATATGTATCAGGTACATTATGTGCATTAAATACCTTAATGCAGACCTGGTTCATGCACAGAAGCAATTGCAAATACCACTGCTAAGAAAAACCCTTAATTTAACATGCAAAACCTGAGACTCAGTGAGGTTAAAATGACCTGTCCAAGCCCCCTTGCTGGTTGATAACAGAAGCAGAATAGAACTGTCCTTATCCTTTTTTTCCCTTAAGCGGTATAGCATACAACAAGCCACAATTGAATAAGTAACTATTATGCTTGATTTCCTTATAACCTATAACAGTAAGGATATTTTAGAGAGAGAAAAACATAGGATTTCTAAAATGTAGAACTGAATGAACTGAGTTTCAATTTTTTTAATTGCTTTAATCTGTTACACCACAATAAAACAAAACTCATTTAGTATAGAAAGTCATATCTTATTCATCTTTGTAATCTCAGTACATGATACATCTACAAGTAATCACATATTTGAGGTCCTTTCTGCTAGGAAGGTGGAAGAGGTGAGAAGTAGCAGAAATTATCCATAGCTTCTATGATAAGTAGTTTATAACTCATGGTCAATTTTTAAAAACACTTAGTCATATACAAAGTAAACAAAAAAACAAAATAAGATATAACACGTCTTCAAGAGAAGAAAAAAAGAAATTGAGAGAACACAACACACACAAACACACTCACTCGCTACCATGTTACCTGACTTTGAAAATATGATTCATTAAATTAATCTGCACTCTGAGCATCTAATTTGGACACCAGCGAACTCCTGTGACAAAAGTAAGAATAGAGTAGGTACTGGTACAGTCAAATTCTGAATATATTTGTGGTTTTTTTTTTCTTGAAAGCACACATGAAAATTGAAATAAAGACCTGTAAGATATTTCCTAAAATGTTTAGGCACTAGCAAATTTTTATAAAACTGCCTCCTTTCGCTGAACATCGGGAAAATGTTAATCTATGAGAAACTGGAATTTCAAACATTTTTCACTTAATCAGCCAATACTATAACTGAGGATCACTATTTTCTAGGAACTGGGCTAGGTGGAACAATAATAAACAGGGCAGGATTTTTGCCCTCAAGGAATTTAGAGCTTGAGACTAGAAACAATTTGTAATTTGGGCTAAATTTGAAAGCTAGAATGGCCTGCTGTGATAGATGTGTGTACACGTCTATGAAAGGTATACAAATGTGTATATGTTTTCAATGGTTTATTTCTGACATGGTGTTCTTGAGAAGATGCCAACTACTCTTGGCCTCAGTTTTTTCATATGTAAATTATAACTAAGACTATTTCATGAAGCTTTTGAGAGAACTAAGTGAAACAGCATTTTAAAAGTACTATTCATATAGAGAATACTCAATAGATACTCGTACTTTTCTTGAAATTGGAATTTTGAAAGAATTAAACTTTTCAGAAGCAGCAAGATATACTCCCCACCCCCTCCCATCCCCCCACCCCTACCCCCCAGGCACCTCCAATAAACTGTTGTTTTAATAGGCAAAATTTTAAAAAAAATTTGAAATTATACTTCTGATGTTAAGAAAGGTGCATCCATTAATTTTATAGCATAAAATAAGTTTCTTAAAGAAAATATTGTATATTTGGGGGCTCCACAAACTGTTAAGAGAGCCACATATTTTATGGCTCTCTGTTTTTCTTTTTCTTAAGACAGAACAAAAAACTCAGTATATAAATTCTATAAAACAATATGCCTCCAGTAGCCATTTGAACAAAAAACTACTCAAAAAATTCTGTGTACAAGACCACATCAAATAACACGAAGGAGTGACTTTTCTCTGAATATTGCGTCCAGCTCTTTCAACAGCCATGTTCTCATTGCTGGAAGGCTCTTCTATTGAGAAACAAGAAGCAGGTAATGAACTGACCTTCCACAAGGTGGCCATTTTTGCTGCACAGTAAATCCACTAATCTTTCTTAAATTATTGTAGCAGACAACTACAAAACCAAAACAGAATAAATACTGTTATTATACAATAATATTGGGCAGAAATTCATCATAGCAGCTTTTTAAAAAGAAACAGATAAACACTTTTCAGTAGATGCTATTTTTTATTTCAGAAAAATAAAATAGTTTTAAAATTCAAATACCGTTCTCTGTAACTCTGACCCCCTTATAATGGACTGTTCATACTAATTTACAGGAACTGTAAAGTTCAAAATATGTACAACAGAGAGATGAGTAATATTATGATCCCATTCAAGAAAAGAAAACTTATCTATGTGACTACATTAGCCTCCAAAAGGTGATTTTTTATTTTATTTTTTTTTGTTGTTGTTCCATTGATATGACCATAGCCAAGGTTTTCCCTCATCTTATACTGCCCCCTTTGGCTGTGTGAAGTAATTGACTTATTTTTTGGACTGTCCCTTGTAGATGTTTTTGGCTGATTCGAGGAAGTGCTTTCCGGAATCTGCTGAGCACCACACTCTCCTTAAAACTGGAAGACGTCCAAGTGGAACATCTGTTACTCCTTTAGGCCACTACACCATAAACTGGGTCCAAAGAATAGGATTAAGAAAACCGGGTTGCGAACCCTTTTTTCCTTCTCTTTTCTCCCCATCTTTTCATCTTCACAGCAAGCAGGCTTTCAACTACCAAATGATAGGAAATTTATTAGCTGTAACCACTACTGAGATTATGTTGGCCAAACATTTTCTCCAATCTTTAAACAATATTGCCTTTCTATGTTTTTTAAACTTTGTTTTGAATAATAACCTTTTTTATTTTAGAACAGTTTTAGATTTACAGAATTATGTACTACTGAGAATTCCCATATACCCCACACTCGGTTTTCACTTATATTAACATCTTATATGACTATGGTTTTTGTAATAGTTAATGCACCAATGTTGATTATTTTAATTTACATTTCCATAATGATAAATGATGAGCACTTTTTCATATGTTTATTTATTCTTTTTGGTGAAATCATTATTCATACTTTTAGTCATTTTTAGTTCGATTGTTTGTTTTCGGATTAAGTATTGAGTTTTAAGAGTTCTTTGTGCTTTTGGATACAAGGCCCTTATCAGACAGATGTTTTGCAAATATTTTCTCCCAGTTTGTGGCTTGTCTATTTTTTCTTTTTTTCTTTTTTTTAACAATAACTTGGACAGGGCAGAAGTTTTTTATCTTAATGTTGCCTAATTTAGCAATTTACTTCTTTCACAGATTGTGGTTTAGATATAAAAACTCATCAACAAATGCTAGGTCACATAGATTTTTCTTCTCAAAGTGTTGTAGCTTTGCATTTTACACTAAGATAATATGATCCCTTTTTCAGTTAAATTTGTAAAACATATAAGGTCTATGTCTAGATTTATATTTTTTGCATATGAACTTACAATTGTGCAAACAATATTTGTTTAAAAGCCTCTTATTTTTTCATTGAATTGCCTTTGCTCCCTTGCAAAATATCAGTTAACTATTTTGTGTGAATCTATTTGGGGGCTCTCTATCTTATTTCATTGATCCATGAATCTATTTTTTCATCAATACTATATTGTCTTATTTACTATACTTCATACTAAGTCTTGAAATTGAGTAGTGTGAGTCCTTCAACTTTGCTCTTTCCTTCAGTATTGATTGGCTTTTCTAAACCTTTTACCTTTTCATACACACTTTACAATCTGCTTGTTGATAGCCACAAAATAGCTCATGGAGATTTTGGTTGAGATTTCAGTGACTCCACAGATCAAATGAAAAGAATTAACGTCTTGGGGATGCTCAGATAGCGCTTGCCTTGCAATAGTGAGGTCTGGGAATCAACTCCCAGCCCTCGCCTGTGCAACCCCATACCCTGCACTGTGGTGCAACTGGTGGCTGCAAGGATGGCTCGCATCCCATGCAGAGGCCCCCAGTTCAATTCCTGCCCCATGCAGCCCCACACCCACCTGTGTGCAATGACACCATGTCACAACTAATGATGCGTAACTATGGAGACGACTCAGGGCCTTCCCCCTTCTCTCTGTCTCTCTCTCTCTCTTTCTCTCTCTCACCTTCTCCCCCCAAAATAAAAATAAAATAAGAGAATTAACATATTAAAAACACTGAATATTCCAAACATAAAAATAGACTATCTCTTCATTTATTGAGATCTAGATTTATTTTATCAAAATTTATAGTTTCTGCATATAAATCTGTAATACACTTTATTAGACTTATACTTACCGGTAACTGTTTCAGTTTTCGGTATCATTGAAAATGATTTACAAATATATACCATTTTAAGTTATCAAGTTCAAATTTTTATTGTTGTTGCATAGAAAAGCAACTGACTTTTAAATATTAATCTTATAGTCTGTAACCTTGCTATATTTACCTATTATTTCCAGAAGGTTTTTTTTTTTTTTTTTATTCTTTGGAATTTTCTATGTGAACAACCAACTATGTCATTTACAAATAAAGTGAGTTTTGTTCCCACTCTGTAAACACTGTATTTCCTTTTCTTTTTATTTCATTCCCTAGGAGTTCATATACTATGTTAAATGGAGTGGTGAAAGAAGAGGACATTCTTCTCTTATTCTCAGTCTTAGAGGGAATTCATTCAGTTCTTTATCAACAATCAGCACGTTAGCTGTAGATTTTGAGTTTCTTTGTTTGTTTTTATAGATTAAATTTATTAAGTTAAGATAATTATCCACAATCTTTAAAAAGTTTTAATCGCGATTAGGTGTTAGATTTTGTCAATTGTTTCTTTTGTAACAATTGATATATAATATTTTTCTTCTTTATCGTGCTGAGGCAGTGTATTATACTAATTTTTTAGTAGATTTTCTTTTTTGCAGTAATTTTAGGTTTACCGCAAGATTGAACATATGGTGCAGAGATTTCCCACATACCTCACATATGTACAGTCTCCCTCACTATCAGCATTCTGCACAAGTGGTATGTTTCTTACAAATGATAACTTACCTTGACACATCATTATCAGCCAAAATCCATAGTTTACACTAAAGTTAACTCTTAGTTTTGTATACTCCGTGGGTTTTGACATTGCTATAAGGAAATGTGTGCACCATTATAGTATCGTACAGAATAGTTTTACTGACTTAAAAATCCTTGTGTTCTGTCTATTCATCCTTTTCTCTCCCTGGTTTCTGGTAACCAATGGTACTTTTGCTGCCCCCAAGTTATGCCTTTTCAGGCTGTCATATAGTTGGAATCATACAAAATGTAGTATTTTTAGATTGGTGTCTTTCACTTACAAATATACATCTAGGGTTCTCCTATGTCATTTCATGACTTGATAATTCATTTATTTTTAATGCTAAGTAATATTTAGTTGTTTGGATTTACTATCATTTATCACCTACTGAAGGACATTCTGGTTAATTCCACATTTGGACAATTATGGAAAAAGCTGCTATAAGCATTCTCATGCAGGTTTTTTGTGTAAACATAAGTTTTAAACTCCTTTGGGTAAATACCAAAGAACACAACTGATGGATCATATGGTAAGAGTATGTTAGTTCTGTGAAAAACTGCCAGCCTGCCTTCAAAATGGCTATCTAATCTTGCCTCCCCAGCAGCAACGAATAAGAGTTCTTTTTTCTCCATATTTTTGCCAGCATTGTAAGTGCTTTGGATTTTAGTGATTTTAATAGGTTTATAGTGGTCTTTCAATGTTGTTTTAGTTTACAGTTCCCTAATGAGAACATTTCATGTGTTTTTTGCTATGTGTATATTTTCTCTACTTTCAAAAATTTTATTGAATACTTCCTTTATAAAAAGGTTTCTTCTTTTGTACAATTTCCTATTCTCTCCACTTAACTTAAACTCAGAAAACATGAAATTCTAATACTGACCTAAAAATAACAGTAATACAAATGGATATTCTACGTTCATGACAATAATTATGAAGAGTTCAATGGGTTGTACGTTGTTTAAATCCTGATTAAGAGACCGTCAACACTAAGGGGGCAGCCCTAAGTTGGCTCTCAGGGCCCTTACAGATCTTCAGGATGTTACTGGCCTCTGTGTGTTTATATGAGAGGCCAAGCAGCTTCCTAAGTTGGCATTCCTGACTCATACTTAGCTTTGCACGTAGTAACAAACTGAAAAACCTATCTCGGCCTCCATTGCTCATCTCACACTTCAAAGAACAAAACAGCACAACCAACATTAAAACATGTGAGACTTTGTTGTTTAATTACCTCTTTGACAAATACCTAGTATTGTTTATTTATCAAGGGTGCTTACTGGGCATGAGACAAAGATGTGGTCTAATACACAACAATGAAAACTGTTGCCTTCCCAGACACCTGGTCAATTTTCACTCACTTTCATATCTGAAATAAATGTTTAATTACCTCTTTGACAA
>PVKE010007756.1:0-49669 GCA_004027555.1 Craseonycteris thonglongyai
ACTATTAAAAAAAAAAAAAAAAAAAAAAGAAATTGTTATCTGGAGCCATCCATTTACTGGTCCAGGAATCCAGCCCATATACCCAAAATGTTTGTTTTCTTTTGGTGCCTCTGGGTTAGACAAGAGGTTTTCAAATTCTGTAAATTCATTTTCACTCAAGTAAAAGCTTAAACATAATTATGAATCAATCAGTTGAATGTAGAGTTGTCCCCTTGAAAGGTGCCTGGGGTCCATCTGCAGGGGGTTGCAGAGCCTGCTTTCTTCCCCTCTTCAACCCCACCCCTCTTCCCAAAGAGGCTCCATCAAAAGAGCACAGCTGGGGAAGGTTAGGTTTGGTATCTCTGTCAAAAACAATATAAATAAATAAATAAATAAATAAATAAATAAATAAATAAATAAATAAATATTTAAATTAAAGGGGGGGGGGCGGCAGGCAGCACAGCTTGAAAACCACCTGAGACTTAATATGCAAAACCACAGGCTAAAATGAGGTCAAAATACTAAAGTGGGAAAACATTAAAATTGATTAAATGTAAAGTCTAAATTATACTGATTTTACTACATTAAACCAACCAAAAAGTCAGTAGGTTCCAAGATTATTTTTCTCCCTTTATTGTTTTAACAGAAGTAGCTCATGGATTTTCATTTAGCAGTATACTTCTGCTTTCCAGGCAACTAGGTCATATTTTCCCCAAAACCATATAATATCTTCATTACTGACTCAGGAGATATTAGTCGAAAGATGGACTGTCTTTTTGTTTGTGTCTTTGTTTGTTTTAACAACTTAAGTGAAATATAATTTACAGACCAAAAAAATTACTCATCTTAAGTACACAATTAAATAATTTTAGTACATTTATAGAGCTGTGCAACTAGCACTATAATCTAATTTTAGAATATTTCCCATTTTAGAATATTTGCATGTCTCTCAAAAGAATCCCCATACTATTAGTACTCAGACTCCATTCCCATCCTCATGGCAGGTAAATACTAATCTTTCTTTTTATAGAAAATTGTTCTGAACTTTTTAAATAAATGGAATTAAACAATATGTGGTCTTTTGTGCTAGGCCCTTTCTCTTAGTATGTTGTATCAGGTATCAGTATTTCATTCCTTTTTTAAAAAGATTTTATTAAAATATAGCTAACACACAGTATTATATTAGTTTCAGGTGCACACCATAGTTATTCAACATTTATATACCTGAAGAAGTGACCACCATTAAGTCTAACAATCATCTGACACTGTACCACACTATCACAATATCATTTACTATATTCCTTATGCTGTACACTACATCCCCATGACTTGTTTTATACCTGGAAATTTAGACCTCTTACCTTCACCTTCACCCTCCACTTTTTAAATTTTTCAATTATACTTGACTTTCAATATTATTTTATATTAATTTCAGGTGTACAGCATAGTGGTTAGACAGAAGTGATCCCCCAAAGTAGTCTGGTACCCACCTGGCACTATACATAGTCACTAACACATTATTGATTACATTCCCTATGCTTTACTTTCCATCCCCCATGACTATTTCATAACTATCACTTTGTACTTCTAAATCCCTTCACCTTCGAAGATGAATTGTCTTAACTGATGACCTTCATTGTAAAACTCTCCCACTAAAGAAAAATAGCAATTAAGCATAACCTTAGGTAGAAAAATAAAAGACAAAATAGTGGCATAAATCTGGGTACATAAAGCCCTCAAGCACTGATTACTGTAAAACCTTTTAGGTCAGAGGAAGCCTTACAAAAAGGAATGAAAAACTATCAGAATTAAATTGAGTTATAAAACCCCAATAAGAGCTTTCACCACACCCTCACCCCCACCCCAGTGGTAAGGAATTAGCTATCCTGGTCCACTTAGTATAATCACAAGGTTTAAGAATGAAGAGCAGGGGAAGCCGGGATGGCTCAGTGGGTTAAGCGCTCACTTTGCAGCGCCGGGGACCGAGGATCGAATCCCGGCCCTGGCCCGTGCGGACCCATATGCTGAACTGGGAGCTCCCCCAGTTCAGTTCTCTCTCTGTCTCTGTATCTCTCTCTGTCAAAAACAATTAAAAAAAAGAATGAAGAGCAATTTACATTTTTCCTTATATGAGAAATGAATGGATAACATTTCACACCATAAGTAATCTTTATCCGCTTTCCAGAATTATCCACCACAACCTAACTAAGACTTCAGGCCTTCTCTTGTCCTCATTTTTTCTGTAACACCATTTGCTCATTTCCACCCCAGGCCACCTCTCCAATACATCCTCGCTGCTCTTGCCAGACTATCCAAATCCAACCACTCCCCAGAACTCAACGACACAATGCCTCCTTTGAGTGGTCATCCCTGACAGGGATCCTGTCACCTCCATCACCCAGGCCCACACAAACCCATGACACCAATACTGCATTCTGTGCATCTGGTTATTAATTATACACCTTCACTGTTAATATTTATCTCCTCCCATGAACATGTCAGACCATGAGCTCCTAGTATGAAGGGCCTGTGACCCACTCTTCCACTCTATCTCATGCTATCTATCACCATGCTGCACCCACATAGAATACAAAATGTTTGTTGAAAAAATGAGTGCATGTGTCTATATATATTATTCTCAATCTCTCATCTACACATGGTACAGTGCAGAAATGTATAAAGTGAAATATAAGGAGAATTTGGTTTCCTACCACCACCTACACTCATGAGTCTTACCAGCTCATGCTTCTCCTCATGAACATTTGTTTTACTATGCAGTTTATCTCAGAATACACCCTTATTAGCCTTTAATTTGCTTTAATAAATCTCTATTATCCTTGACATTGTTTAAAATGTGTGGCTAATGAGTAAAGGCAATGATTTACAATGAAATTGCTATAGATTGTGCCCTTCCCTTCACTTAACGTTACCCTTCCAATTGCACTGAAGAGCCTTACTCCAAACTAGTTCAAACACTAGCTATAAAGTAAGAGAATTAAAGCATCAAAAAAAGACAAGAGAATGTCTTATCTTCTGCACAAAGGTTCCAGGAAAAGATCACCAAAATCTGGTTAGATGAGATATAACAAAAGTACTTGAAGAGCCTGGTGTCACTGCCTCGCCATTGTCTGACATTCTTCCAAACTTCAGTTGATGGAAGGGAGAATGTGGCTCTAGTACCATAAATGAAAAAGAGACTTGAGAATATCCAATCTAGAGTAGAAAGTGAAATCCTTCATACTGATTTTCAAGAGATCCATCCCACTAAGCAATATGGAAAAATATGTAAGAGTCTATGTAGACACAGAATGCATATTTCATATAAAGCCAGCCCATTTGCAGTCTGTCTCTGAGACCTGGCCAAGCAGGAGAAACCTAACATCAGACTGATTTTAGAACTCTACAAATCCTAAGTCACCTCCACTAGAGCCTCTTTAGCATCTCATTCACCCATAAAGTGTTCAGAATCATCACTGTGACCACTTCAAAAGGGATTGGGTCCCTCCCTGACAAATTCCCTACAAGGCACAGAGGTACAGAGACAGGATTTAGCCTAGTGGTTCTGAGGTCAAGCCATGCACATTGAACTTTCCACCTAAACAGAGTCCCAGTTGGATAACATCTTCACTGTTCTGTTAGGAGCCCAGGCTCAGCTGCACAACCTCTGGGAGAAGTTGGGTGGGGTGGCAATCAAGAAGAGCTGCCAATCTAATTTGGTCAGATCCCCAAAGCTGATGAAGCACCTTTTTTCCTGTCCTTGTAAGAGGAGAATCAAGAAACTAGAAGCAGGGGAAGGCGAGATGGCTCAATGGGTTAAGCACTCGCTTTGCAGCCCCAGGGACCAAGGATCAAATCCCGGCCCTGGCCCATGCGGACCCATATGCTGAACTGGGGAGTGCCCCCAGTTCAGTTCTCACTGGGGTGAGACCCAGGGCCCAGTTCCTGCCCTGTGCAGCCTCGCGCCCACCTGTGGAATGAAACTATGTGGAAAAACCAATGATGTGCAACTATGGAGACTGTTCTGGGCCCTCCCCTTCTCTCTGTCTCTGTCTCTGTATCTCTCTCTGTTAAAAACAATAAAAATAAATCTTTAAAAAGAAAAAAAAAAAGGAAGCAGTATATGGGTCGCAACTCCTGGCTTCCATCAGTTTGCCCAGACTCTGACACAGTGAAACTGAGTTAATACTGCAGACTGTTAATCAGCATACAAGCCTAGGTGAAACCAGATTTTCTACAATGGCTGGAACAAAAATAAGGTCACAAAACATGTTGGACATTAGAAATTTTGTATTGCATCTTTGGATTTGATTCCCAGTTTATCATTATTAATCTAAAAAAATGTTTAATGGAGCTATGTTAATACAATGTTGCCAGATGTTTCTTTAGAGAAAAAGATACCCTTTAGTAAATATGCCAGGGCTGTCTGGAAAGTATCTAGCCATATAACTGTTCTCATTACACTGACAATGAATGGATTTTTTTTTTTTCCAGACAGACGTTGTATACATTTTCTGTTTTTAAATGTTCAAATGATCTTTTATAAAATGATGTTATAATTAGATTATTTTAAATATTTTGCTATCCATATCTAACAGAGGTTAAAAGTTGGCAATTCCAGGTTTATTCTCGTTTTACATCTATGAAATCCAAATTCTGGGACCACTGACTTACAATATCTCTATTACCAGCCCCTTACATTATTTTACCCACAAAATTTGGTGATTTGCTAAAGGTCACAAAGCAAGAAAGAGGCAAAGCCAGTTTTATATCCAAACTCTCCAGCTGGGCATGATGCTGTTTAAGAAGTTAGTGCAAACTTGACCACAAAGGCAAGGGAAATAAAAGCAAAAATAAATGATTGGGACTACAGCCTAAAGAACTTTTGAAGAACAAAATAAACCATCAATAAAGCAAAAAGGCAGCCAATGATACCTCCTATTAGGGACTAATATTCAATATATATAAAAAACTCATACAACTCAACAACAAAGAAACAATCTGATCAAATATAGGCAGAGGACCTAAAGAAACACTTTCCCAAGGAAGACATACAAATGGCCAACAGATAAGTGAAAAGATGCTCAACTTCACCAGCTTTAGGGAAATTCAAATCAAAACCACAATGAGATACACCACCTCACACCTATTAAAATGGCTATTATCAACAAGACAAATAATAAATGTTGGAGAGGACGAGGAGAAAAGGGAACCCTCATTACATTGTAAAAATAAGCCATTTTCAAGACTGTTCTTCCACAAATTTTGAGAAACTTGATTCCAAACTGTGTCTCATGAAAGTCACTGTACTGGGGAACCTATTCATAGAAACCCACCTGGATAACATTTATTTCTAGACCTCTAATTGATCATAATTGTAAATGTGCTCTCTAATAAAGTATTCTCATATGTAAAAGCAGCAGCTAATTTCTGCCACTTCCGCCCTTGGTTCCACAGCTAGGACATTTCTGGTTGGCTCTTGTAACAATGAAGAGGCCTGCCCTGCCAATCAGACTAAGACAGGTGCCCATTAACATCTGCACGGCCAAATAGGTCCTTTGGAATTTTTCATGGTATTGTCTCCCTCACACCACCTCTGTCTGCTATTTTCATTCTCTTTCTCACTGTAAATTGACTCTTAGCTCATTCTGCTGTTAGTTGTGTCTCATCCATCTTCTGCAGTTATGACTAATGACTCGCCTTTCAGGGTCTTATTATTCTGTTTGGGTGAGTGGTGAATTGGCACTTGCTGTCTAGGGAAGTATAAAAAGATACTGAATTAATGAGCACGGTTAATTTGAATTCTCAGGAGTGGTTCAACAGAGCGGGCTTCTTTGAACAGAAATCTGCAACTCAGATATTCTGACCTTTAAAATGCCGTGTGATGTAAGTATACTTTACTTCTGCCTATAGTAGCATAAACCAGAATAACTGGCTTAATTAGTTTTGTTTGCAGTATGCTGACTTATTAAATAACACAGCTCCTTGAGAGCAGTTGGTGTTGCCATCTGGCCCATCCCTTTATTCCTGGTCTCTTACCCTTCTGTTTCTTGCAGTCCAGAAGCTGACACTTTTCCCAATACACAGCATTTTGGCTATGAATACAAGTGGATGTGTGGGGACAGGACTAAGGTCAGTCCATCTTCACAGATTGTTTATCTGGAAGAAATGTGGCCTTAAGCGTGGTGAGAGTCAGTATGGGAGGAGAATGGGTAGCATAGTTGTTGGCCTCTCAGGCTAGGAGCAGAAATGCTCCTTCTACTCAGAACACAGTTTAGCAGTTTCCATCAGCTGTGAACTGTGCACCTATTTGGCCCAACCAGTGGTTGCAGTAGATGTAAGCTCACCAATCACCAGGTTTTCTAACTAAACCAGAGTCTATTGGCATTCTCCACTTTCATCATTGCAAGTCTCTGGTGTTCTAGAATTTCCAACAGGAAAGGGGGAAGAATGGTTTCCTATTCCACTTATGGCCTTTATTATTAAAATTACCCCTACTTCAAGTGGCCTCAAGGTCTAGAAAATTAAATGTCTTCCTTAGAAAACTTATTCCATGCCCTGGAGTCATCTTGATTCTAGTCCTTTACTGACTCAGCAACTGACCTTGAGAAACTCACTGAACTTCTTCAGTCAGTTTTCTCATTCAGAGAATGGGAAACTTGAACTGGATAAAATGTACAGTACTTTACAGATTTCATTCACTATGATTCTGTGATTTCCTGAACTAAATACAACTAGTGTCCAATTTCTTTCTATTCTTTAGCATTAAAATCCATTTTTAATTAACTCAAAATCTACACATGCATGTATAGGTATGTGTATATATATGTATTAATAAATATTCACCGCTAATTGCATTTTTTTTTCCTTCTGAAAACATCACACTATGCCCCAACTGCAAATCATGCATCTCATCATTTTTGAACCAACTCAGGCAGCTATAGCTACACACAACTCAGATTGGGGATTTCCCCTGAAATCCCAAAGACCGCTCAATGTTGAGAAGAAAGATGAGAAGACTTTTCAGTTTCATTTATAATAAAAATTACAAGACAAATTTCTGAATTTAAAACAATGATAAATATATCTGCCTAGAAAAGCCAACTCAGGAAGCATGAGAGATCACCTTTGATTTATTGGTCATGAAAAGTTAACCATCCTAAAGACCCAACAAGAAAATTAGAAATAATAAATGAACACAGTAAAGTTGCAAGATTCAAAAATCCAGGCACAAAAATCCATAGCATTTTAATATACAAACAATGAAACTTCAGAAAAAGAAATTTAAAAAATACCTTTTGCAATCACAACAGTAATAAATACCTAGGAATAATTTAACAAAGACTGTGAAAGACTTATACATGAAAAACTGTAAGACACTACAAAAAGAAATTGAAGAAGACACAAATAAATAAAAAAGATATTCCATGTTTAAGAACTGGAAGAATCAACATAGTTAAAATGGCCATATTAACCAAAGCAATATACAGATTTTACGCAATTCCCTTAAAAATCCCATACTTTTTTGAGAAATAGATTTAAAAACCATCAGATTCATATGGAACCACAAAAAACCCCAAATAGCCAAAGCAATCCTACAAAAAAAAATTGTTTAAACTAATAATTCTGAAGGCAACATGCTCCCTGAACTTCAGTCTATATCACAAAGCATCAATAATCAAAACAGCTTGGTATTGGCATACAGACCAAAGGAACAAAATTAAAAATCCACAAATAAACCCACAAATATATGGACAGATAATTTTCGGCAAACGAGTGAAAAATATACAATATAGGAAATAAAGCCTCTTCGATAAATGGTGCTGGAAAAATCAGAAAACAACATGCCAAAAAAATGAATCTGGACTACGACCTGTCACCATACACCAAAATTAAAAATGGGTCAAAGACCTCCACATAAAACCCAAAACAATAAACTGCATAAAAGAAAGCACTGATACTAAACTTACAAATTATGGGTTTAGAGAGTACTTTATGAATATGACCTCAAAGGCAAGGGAAGTAAAAGCAAAAATAAATGAATGGCACTATATCAAACTAAAAAGCTTCTGCACAGAAAAGGAAAACATCAACAAAGTAAAAATGTAACCAACCAAATGAGAGAAAATATTTGCAAACAATGCCTCTGAAAATGGACTAATATCTAAAATATATAAATAACTCATAGAACTCAACAACAACAAAAACCCAAACAATCCAATTAACAAATGGGAAGAAAAGGGGATGCCAGGATAGCTCAGCAGGTTGAGCTCTTTCCTTCCAACCATGAGGTCTGGGGACTGAATCCCGACCCCAGCCCATGCCAAGCCCATATGCTGAACTACAGCACAGCTGTGAAAACTGGGATGACAGTGAAGGGTCTTGGCTCCCATGCGGGAGGCCCCCAGTTTGGTTCTCTCCCTGTATGATTCCATACCCACCTGTGTGGAATGTAAACACATCACAACTAATGATGTACAACCATGGAGACTGTTCTGGGCCCTCCCCTCTTCTCTCCCTCACACATACACACACATCTTCTCTCAAACAACAAAATAAATCTTTGAAAAATAAAAAATGGGCAGAAGACCTGGACAGACACTTCTCCCATGAAGACATACAAACAGCCAACAGATATGAAAAATGCTCAACTTCATATGAAAAATGCTCAACTTCAATAGCTATTAGAGAAATGCAAATTAAAACCACAATGAGATATCACCTCACACCTGTTAGAATGTTTTGAGAGGCTGTGGAGAAGAAGAAACCCACTTACAGAAGGTAGTATGGAGATTCTCAAAAATTTAATAGAATTACCATACAACCCAGCAATCCCTCTCCTGGGCATCTACCCAAAACCATGAAAAGCTTAGTTTGCAAAGATATATGTACCCCAATGTGCATCACAGCACTGTTCATGGAGGCCAAGTCATGGAAACAAACAACGTGTCCTCTGATAGATGACTGGATAAAGAAGTTGTGGTACATTTACACAATGGAATACTACTCAGCAATAAGAAAAGACGAAATACTGCCATTTGTGACAACATGGACAGACCTTGAGATCATCATATTAAGTGAGATAAGTCAGACTGAAAAAAATCAAGAACCATATGACTTCACTTATATGTGGAATATAAAAATGAAAGTGACAAACAAAAACTCATGGACACAGTGAATAGCTTAGTGGTTACCTGAGGATAACGGAGGAGGGGGTTGGGGAGGAGAGAGAGGGCATCAAATATCTGGTGATGGAAGGAGAATTGACTCTAGGTAGTGAGCACATAATACAATACATAGACGATATAATACAGAATGGTGCACCTAGGACCTACGTAATTTTAGCCAACCAATGTCACCCCACTAAATTAGACAATTAATTAAAAATAACAACCAATGTCACCCCATTAAATTTAACAATAAAATATAATCAGAAATTAATTAATTAATTAATTAATTAATTTTTAAAAAGCTAACCAAAATATTCTATCCCTCAACCATAGCAGCAGGCATAAATGGTGCTACAAATACCATTTGCAAGATTTTAAAATGAAAGGATTCACATTCCTTTCTGTAGGTTAAAATGAAAGTGAAAAGTTTTTAAAGTCATTCTATATCTTCAAATTCAGTGCATTTAATGTTCTATTAAATATACATACAAAAATACCAAATACTGTGTGTGGGGAGAGCTTGTATAATTGAAATACCATCTTTGAGCAATCATCAAACCCAGCCTTTGTCCCTAACATATTCTGACTCATAGAAAAGTCTACAGAAGGCCTAAATAACTATGTACAAGAAGGAAAAAAATGGGGAAGCCGGGATGGCTCAGTGGGTTAAGCGCTCACTTTGCAGCGCCGGGGACCGAGGATCGAATCCCGGCCCTGGCCCGTGCGGAACCATATGCTGAACTGGGAGCTCCCCCAGTTCAGTTCTCTCTCTGTCTCTGTCTCTGTCTCTCTATCTTTCTCTGTCAAAATAAAAATAAAAATTTTTTTTAAAAAAAAGAAATATTTAAAAAAAAAAACAAAGGAAAAAAAAAACTAATAAATATTATTCTTGAAGTTTTTATCTGGTAAGTGTATGCCTATTTTCAATTCAGGGGCAAGACCAAGTCTCCAGACTTGCTAGACTCTTCCATAACGATTCAAGCACAGATGTTCTATGATACAGAACTCTTGATACGTGAAAACTGTAAATGATTCAACTGTGTGTGAATAATCCAGGTATTGCGTTTTATTTTAGGGAGAACAAACTGGTATTGCCTTTATAAGGACAATAATGCAACCTGCTGTTTCTCTGCCATTTTCCCTTTCTAAACACCTCTTGTGCCTCTCTGAGGCTTAAGGATCCCCTTTCTCAGAAAGAGCAGCCACTTTTTCTATTGGAAACTCTTGAATAGCACTCTGAAAAGGAGGTAATTTATGTCAGGAGCAGCAGTAACCTGAACCTCACTCCTTGCAGATTAGAAACTCATAAAATTAAAGCTGAGATTTTTATACCTGTATTCTCAAGTGTCCCATAGTCTACTCTTGATATTGAATCTCAAATTTCCTAGAATTCTTGAAAATCAGCCCATTTCAGAACTTGAAACTTTTTAATATTCCTCAGAATCAAATTCAAAATAAATAATTTTCTCAAATGTACACAATGCTTTCCCTAAATACTATGTTTTAAAGTATTACTAAAAGCAAATTAATTGTACCAAAATAACCAAGAAGCAAATATATCTGAGTTCTTGTAGAAATACTTCAATTCTCTTAAGCATAATCAAGACCCAAAAAAGAAGCAAAATAAATTTTAAAATGCCAGAATACTTAGACTTGTGACACACAGACCATGCACAAAAACTCATACACTTCATTCACAGAAGGAAACTTCAATACCACTTACTCATTTTAAACAGTTCTAATCAGTTTAGTTATTCACTTTCTACACTAGCCATTAGAAACAGAACAGAATTTAGAAACAATGCTTAGAAAATTCATTAAGTCAGACCAGCTAAGGGCAACAAGGAATACTGCCGACAGCATGCTGATATTATTCTATAAGTAGATATAATATCTACTTATAGACTGAATTATTCTATAAGTAGATATTTTAAAAAGAAATAGCCACTGGGGCCATTTAACTTAAGGACTCACCTAGCATAAGAGTCTCTGGTATCTCTAAGCATTAGAAGTAGCTAAAATTTGAAAGGTTTTAGCACCTAAAGTCATAAATTTCAGTCTGGAAAACCTATTTCATCAAGTATACACTGGCCCCAACAGTGCTAAACAAGTAAAACCTTATCATTAAAAAAAAAAATGTTTGGCAAAGTTGCACTTCACATTCTTATTTCTGACCAATGGGGCTTAACTGAGATCCGTACACCGCTTCCAGAATAACCTATCATCACTATGAGTAAATTTATTGCCTTATAACAAATCACTGCATGTGTACATTTGACACTTGTGAAATTATTTAATAAAATGGAATACTTACCATAACTTTTACTTCCCTTTGCTTCATTATAAATTTTATCAGTTAAAAGAAATGTTGGGAAGCCGGGATGGCTCAGTGGGTTAGGCACTCACTTTGCAGCCCCGGGGACCGAGGATCGAATCCCAGCCCTAGCCCATGCGGACCCATATGCTGAACTGGGGAGTGCCCCAGTTCAGTTCTCACCGGGGCAAGCCCGGCCCAGTTCCTGCCCTGTGCAACCCCGCCCACCTGTGGAATGAAACCATGTGGAAAAACCAATGATGTGCAACTATGGAGACTGCTCTGGGCTCTCCCCCTTGTCTCTGTCTCTGTATCTCTCTCTCTCGCTCGCTGTCAAAAACAATAAAAATAAATCTTTAAAAGAAATGCACCACTAGTTCAGTAATTATATTTTTTTCTATAATATCTTTGGAAAGTTGCAATAAATCCAAAAATACATTTAATTGATTTCAATTGGGTCTAAATGACACACAATCATAATCAGCTGAAGGAGATTCTTGGTGGACTTCATAGCAGCAACTGGCTTATGTGATTGGATGCATTTGAACATTTGTTTGACTTAGCAGAATCAGTCAATGTCTGACATTCTCAGATGTAATATTAAAGTTATTAAAATATATATGTACAGATATATTGCATACATATAGGTCATAATTATAGAAAATCTTCTTTGGAGAAAGAAGAAAAGGATCCCCTAGATTTAGATTAAAGACTGTTTACAGCTTTGTGCTATTTATTGCCAGTGAAGTTGAAAACCTTACATCAAGTTTGTCCAACCCTCGGCCCCAGACGGCTTCAAATGTAGCTCAACACAAACTTGTAAACTTTTGTAAAGCATTATGAGATTTTTTTTTGAGATTTTTTTTAAAGCTCATCAGCTATCATTAGCGTTAGTGTATTTTATATGTGGCCCAAGATGACTCTTCTTCCAGTGTGGCACAGAGAAGCCAAAAGGTTAGATACCTCTGCCTTACATACATTCTACTAGAAAATACCTTCTAAGCTTGCTAGATTTTCCAACAATAGTTTGCTTCTCAGATACTGTTTAAGAAATTGCAAAATATTCCCAATAGTAAGTTTTTTGTCATTAAATAAAAGTACACTCTAATGTATTTTGATAAATGCAACTTGCACACACATACATATTGTACAATAACTATATTTTCAAAACTTCTTAAATTGATGTCTTATCAAAGTAGATAGAAGGCTACCAAATTACCATATTAAAGTTTAAAGATCAAAAACTCATTATTGAGTTCTTTAACCATTTCTGTGTCAGTTCACACAATAGAAAATATACTCAGAGGTCCTCAGTTAAAATCAGTTCTAGTATCCTGTAACTATTGAAAGTTTTCTCCCAAGACATTCAATTTCTATTGTCCAAATTCATTCATAAGCGATGTCCTTTTTCTAAGCAAAAATAAGATTTATGCAAGTGATTATTCATGCTATAGTGCTGCACCACTTGATTTACGGCAACCTTGCTTCAGAGAAATCTTGCTGGGCTATTCCACGTGCAGCTTTAAACCTCTGTAAACAAGGGCATTTTGTGCTTGAGCATTTTTTATTCACTCATTAATAACCTCAATGGAGAATAAGAAGCATTTAAACCGATGGTAAACCCTATAAACTGGGAGATTTGAAATGTAGTATTCTGTGAGAACTATATATTAGTATTGCAGGCATACATGCACCTTTGGCATCTACTATAAATGAGTTTGAAACTCATGTTTTTCCATCTGGAACTACTCATATGCCAGAGTTTTCCCAAAATTAACCTAACAATATCACTTGCCCAAAACACAAATTTTCTAGGCATGCAAAAGGACAATTTATCAGATAGGCTTGGTCTGGGGTTGAGAGGGTTAAAGTTTTACAGTACCTGCGGGGTCAATCCTTTTCAGTCCTGGTATTCAGCAAAGAAAAAAGTTAACTTTCTTCATCCCAGGAAGCTTGGGTGTGTTTGAGAGCTTCACTCAGAGGAAACCATTTTATACTACCACCACTCACCTAGGGCAACGGATTTCACGGGGTCTGCTCATTAGAATCACCTTAGGAGATCTTTTTACAACAAACCTAGGTCCAGTGCCAGACCAATTCAATTCACCTCTGAGTATGGGGCCCAGGTGCTGGTATTTTTTCAAAGCTACCACAGTGATTTTAATCTGCAGTCAGACAGAAAAACACTGCTCTAAACCAGTGGTTTTGAATTGGGGCAATTTTGGCCACTCCCTACCCACTAGGAACATTTGCAGGGTCTGAGACATTTTTCAATTAGTAACAACTTGGGGAGGCTCGTGGGTAGAGCCCAGGATGCTGCTAAACCTCCTAAAACACACAAAACAACCCTCTCACAACAAAGAATTAGGGTCTCAAATGTGAATAGTGTTGGTGCTGACAAATCCTGCTCTAGAGAAAGAACTGGTAGAAGCAACCAGCTCTTTTTATCTCTAGAGATACCCTCACAAAAGAAGAAAAGAAGCAGTAAGAAGCTTTCAGAAGACTTAAAACCCTGACATTCCATCTGGCAAGGCCAAATGTAGTTCTAAAGCCTTGTGTAATACAAGTGAATAATTTCCTCATGTGTACTAGGCAGGGTGACCAGACATACCTTTTTTTTTTTTTTTTTTTTTTTTTAAGATTTGACATACCTTTTAAATGGGACAGAAAACAACAGTACTGTCCCATTTGAAATAGTATGTATGGTCAGCCTAGTCTCACTGAGCTAAATTCAAGGGGTCAGTAGGCTGACCAAATGTACCATTTGGGACAGTACTGTCATTTTCTGTCCCATTTAAAATAAGACATCAGGTCAGCCCTACTAGTAGGGTGATTTTGAAGGAGGGTCTGAAGCTATTTATTCACTGAAACATGGTTGAAAATGTCAACTTAAGAATAAAAAAAGCAACGTTTATAGAAGACAGAAGATAATAAAGAGTAATGTTTCTTCTGTTTATTCCTTCTTAGTTGCTGATAACCAGAAATATGTGCCTCTAGAATTAAACTAAAACTATTTTTATTATTTTTTTCATTTGATTCATCATGTCCCATGGGTGGACTACTTGTGAGAGCCTGATGATCAGACTCATCTTTGTCTGGAAGGTTAACAATAAAATAGATCCATCATTGCTTGAAGAACCTGAATCATCCACAGCGTTCATGACTTGAGCTAGAAAGTTTTATGTTAAAAAAAAAACAACGATCTGCTAGTTGATATCTGGAAGCAAAACCCTTTGGCCTCACTGTGGAAGGGAACACTTTCACTTAAAAATGTTCAATCCGACCTCAGATTTCAATGGAATCAAGTAAATGAATCCCCCATTCTCAAAAAGGTTATCATTTTTAGTGCATTTACACCTATAAGTGGCTATTCAATTACTTAATTTACAAATCAGGAATAAGCAAGTAACGAATGAATAGACAAATGCCTTAATGTCTAGATGTGATAAGTGTTAAATCTACATCCTCTATGCAAATGTACTCTCTACAAAGTGAAAAGAAATACTTGAATAACTTCTAAAGAAGTAAATGGATTCATAAGCATTTTGTTCAATTTAAAGATTTTTTTTCTGCTTTGTCTTTGCTTTTGTTGTTTCTTAATGAGCTACTAATTTTAAAATGGCTATATAGAGCCTTTGATATTTTTAAGGGGAAAAATACCTAAAATTCATCATTGCATCCAGCTGAAAATTAAACCAATTGTTTTAACCACAGGAAACTCTTGGAGGTCAAGTTCATCAATTACTTCAGAAGCTCTGTTGAGTTTGTAATGGAAGGCACAAGATTTAAAGATGCCCAAGACACAGTCAACTAAAACAGTAACTGTTTTCATTCATGTTTCCTCAGTGAATATATGTATGCATTTTTGGAGGGAATGTATAGCCTTACAAACAGGGCAATATTCCACCATCTCTGTTTCATTGTACCATAATACAGACACACTTTCCACTGGCTTTCACCTGATTTTTGTTCATACATGAAAGTGCTCATCCAAAACACTCATATCTCACACCAACTCCAAACAGAATGACTCTATAAATGACTCAGCAAATCTGCAATTTGAAATTAACATTGCCACTGGTTCCTATTTGTGTACAAGCCAATGATTCAATCAAAGTGTGTGGGTATTTATAAATGTAAAAGATCATATCTTATCATTCATATCAAAAATTAATTTGCAATGGCAGGATAAATACAAACTGAATTACTGAAATACCAATGCTGAATTTTATAGGCTGATGATGTGCCACTTCATTTTCCAACTAATTACTGAAATAACTGTAATATAAATATATTTGCAAATATACTTTGGTGAGGCCAACCACTGTCAACAGATTTGTCACTCAAGAATGAGAAAAGTAAACACAAATTAGAGTGACATTCTAATAATGCATCTCACAACATCAAACTTTTTAACTTAAAATTTTTAATTTTTAAAAAGCATTTGCCTGACCCACTACTAAGTTTATCTGAATCCAGGCAAGAAGCCATGATTTAATGTCATCTTTATCTAGGACACACCTTACTTTTTACCAGTCATTGTTTAAAAGTTGCACCTAAATTCTTCTCTAAGTTGATTAAACTAAATTAGTTCCTTATTTTAAAAAGCCCCTTTGTAAATAATTGTTTTGCAATTGAACCACCTGCCCCTAAGTCATTTGGGGGTTGGGGGTAGGGGTTAAATACAGCTTTCTTAAAGTAGTGCACACATTTCTTATGCTCATTAGAAAGTAATCAAGAAAGGGAAAAATCATTAACTTTACATTCCTGTTAACCCAGTATTCCCTGAAGACAAGCTTCATGGCAATAACCCTATATCTCATGATAGTAACACAACCAAAATTATCCTTTTAAATGACTTTCTTCTCCTGTGAAAACTATGTAGCCAAGGAGTACCCACTGCAATCAGGGCAGGAACTCTGCCTCTCCTGGAAAGAGTAAGTGAAGGTTCAGTGAATTTGGTAAAAGCCCCAGCCAACCAGGAGGCTTCAATACAACAAGTGAATTGGCTTCTCCCAACCTTCACCTCCCAATACAAAGAACCAAGAAAGCAGTAGCATCCTATCTCTCCTACCCTTTCTTTCTAGTGCCATTTGTGCTTAAAAGAACATTGGATGCATTAGAAGCCAAGCTTCAGGAGTCAATTTCCAGCACTACAAGAAAAGGATTAGGTTGAAAAGGAATCCAACGGGTAAATCCCCGGATACAATATTGAAAATTTACCCCATTGTGCCATTGCTAAAATTGGAAGCCACCACTGCTCAGAACTCGCTGCATATAGACTCCAAAGCAGCTTTTAGATAAAGCGAGAAGCCTCATAGTATGAATGGAAAAAATCCAGTTTATAAAACCAATCATTTTAGTTCCAATTCTACCATAAATAATATAAAAGGACTGTGAGGGGGTTTTTGTTTGTTTGTTTGTTTGTTTGTTTTTTGTTTTTAGAAAAAAAAATTATTTTCTCTCTAGTTTAAAGTAGTTTCAGAAACAAGATACAGAAAATTAAGCCTCTCCCAAGAGGTTGAAAAACTCAGGTTTAGAACTACCTCAGCCACTGCAGTGGATTATGCTTTGAAAACCAAAGGAGTGTCCAAACACATCTGTATATTTAAAAGAGGAACATTTAAACAACCGGGGAAGATGTCTCTTATAATGTAAAAGAGCATGCATTTCAGAATGTCTCAGGGAATTTGATGAGAGGGTTGGGTGGGTTTTAAGTAAGGGAATCATTTGATGCATTTTAGATGTAAAGTAAAGTCACAGATTCACAGTAAGGCCCTCAACAACATGAAGAAAATGTTCAAGGTTATGGAAGGAATATTTATAGGCATTCAAGCAAAAACCAGCAAGCCTGTTTAGGGATACCATATTTCCTTTTTAATGACATTATTGTTTTTCATAATAAATATTCTTTTTTTCGTGCACATAAACTACTAATATCAACTGTATTCAAAGCATTTTGGTCACCTGTTCCACAAGCAAGCCCCAGTAGGAAACTGCACACAACTAGGAAAATGCTCAAGTTCATGATGGAAGAAACTTAGAATAGTTGTTATCTTCAAAATCCAAAAATCTCACCCTGACTACTCAGAGTCCAATAGAATCATTGTTCCTCTCCCTCCTCAAACCTCTGACTCCTAATATTCTCACTCCTAATATTCTCCAAGTTTACTGGACTGATAACTGCATAAATTAAAACTAATTGAGGAAAAGAAACACACATCAAGATGGGGGCAAATGTTTGCTCCTCCCTCAACCCACCCCCATAGCCAAAGCCTCCTCTTTCTCATATGTCTTGAACACTTCCATCATTCCGAGCAATCTACTGAGTTGCCCCAGCCACAGCAGTTCGTTCCCCAGCACGTACTGACCCACCATTCATGCCACTGTAGACATTCCGGTGATGGGGAGAGACTTCGTCCTGCGCCTGCCTTCGGAGGGTACCCTCCCGGCTGCCGCTGCCTCCACCACCTCCTCCTCCTCCTCCTCCTGCTCCTGCTCCGCCTCCTGCTCCTCCTCCTGCTCCGCCCACGTGTTTGTGCTCAGGGCTCCCCCCATAATGCTGTTTGAGGTGCTCAGGGCTAGTGCCCCTGGCTCTCGGTAGATGCTCCAGGCTCCCACTGAGGGCATGCTTCTGAAGATGCTCGGGGCTCCCTCCGCTGTGCCTGGCATGCTCAGGACTGCCCCCGGGCCTGTGCTTCTGGAAGTGCTCCGGACTCCCGCTCAGCAGGTGCTTGGGCAGTGTTTCGGGGCTGTTCCCCGGGTGTGGGTGCGGGTGCCTTTGCTGTTCAGGGCTGCCCTTGCACAAAGGTTTGTGGTGCTCAGGGCTGGGTCCTTTGAGTGCTTTGGGGTGATCTGGGGTGCCAGAGGCCCTGGGCTTCGGTAGATGCTCTGGGCTGGTGCTTCTGTGCTTGGTGTGCTCCGGGCTGCCCTCCGCCCGGGGCTTCTGCAGGTGCTCTGGGCTGCCACCGCTCACGTGCTGCTTGTGGTGGTCCGGGCTGTCGGTGCTGCCCGTGCTGGACGTGCTGCTGCCGTCACCCACGTCGCGCACGTAGGGCGCCGCCGTGGCCGTGAGCTGGCACAGGCTGGCCTGGCTGTCGATGGAGCAGCGGCTGCCCGCACAGCCTGCGCCCTTCTCCTCATCCAGCAGCACGCAGAGCTCCTTGAGCTCCATGTTCTCCTTGACCACCTCCTCCTGCTTCACCTCCAGCTCCTTCAGCTTCTGCAGGTATAAGGCCACCTCCTTGTGCATCACCCCAGCCGTGAAGCGGCCCAGTCTCTGCCACTCGCGGGACACCCTCTTGCCTTTCTGCCGGTCGTCATCCAGGAAGCAGCAGAGGTCCCTCAGTTCCTGGTTGTCCTCCTGGAGTTTCTGGTTGATATCCTGAAAAGAGAGGCAACCATTCAAGAGAGGTGCACATAAGAAGCTTTATCAGGCTTAGACCCCCCACCCCTGGCCCCCAGTGAAAGAGCCTAGAATAGATGGCTTTTCCATAATGTTAGGCCAGTTAGGGCAGGAGGTGAAAGGGCGAGAGGAAGGCTCAGGTTTGTAAAAAGAACAGGTATTGATTATGCTCCCTGCCAAATGCTTTACGTGTATCATCTCATCTAATTTTCACCAAAACACTTAGGAGATCATGATTACCATGGTTGTTTTATAGAAAAGAGAACTGAACCTCAGCAAAGCTTCTCTTGTGCAAGGTCATTCAGTCAGTATTTGAGAAGCAGCCTGTGAATTAACAGAAAATCAGTAAAAAAAACAGGCTCCCCTGTCTCATCTTCAAGGAAAAAAGATGGCTCCTTGTGACTTGTGAGATGCTTCAAAGCTCTGAGGCAAGAGGCCTTTCATCAGTGCAAACAACAAGCACTGCCTGGGTTCTCCACCCAAGACCTGGGCTAAGCAGCCCCAATCCTCCCACCAGGGAACAGCACAATTGCCCTCTCGTGACATTTCAGTCCTGCACATGCAACCCCCACTTGCAATAACTCAGTGGTGCCCAACCTTTTGGCTTCCCTAGGCCACCTGGAAAAAGAATTGTCTTGGGCCACACATAAAATACACTAACAATAGCTGATGAGCAAAAAAAAGGGGGGGAGGGGGGGTCAAAAAATTACATAATGTTCAAGAATTTGTGTTGGTCCACATTCAAAGCTGCCCTAGCCCACAGGTTGGACATGCCTGCTATAACCTTTGCACATCTCCCAGGCATCACACAAGACACTCAAGCAACGCTGAGCTCTTAGGTGGTATTCAAACTCCTCTCCCCAAATTGCCCCTCTCAGCAACTGCCACCTCCAACCATCCTGTTGTTGTTTATGAGAACCTGTACTTCTGCCTCATATCTCCTTTGCCTGCCACTTCCAAGCCAAACATGTCATCTCATCACTCTCATGTCTAAAACCTTAATAGCTTCTTACTGCCCTTAGCATAAAGTTCAAAATCCTTCAAGCCTCATATGGTCCCCAATCCTCCGGCCCAGCCTACTTCTCCAGCATAAATGGTGAGTCATTGGTTCATTCACAAATATTTAGTAAGCATCTATTATGTGCTAGGTACCAGTTCAGATGCTAGGGGTGTAGCAATGGACATAGCAAAGACCTTAACATCCTATGGCTTTCATTCTGGTAAGAAAGACTGGCAAAAATCAAGTACAAAACATGATGTCAGCTGACAGGTGATGGGAAGAAAAACAAAGCAGATTAAAGAATACTATTTTTAAGAGAAGGCACTTCTGCTGAGAAGGAAAACATCTGAGCAAAGACCTGGGAGAAATTAAGGGACATCTGAGAGAAGATGATCCCAGGCAGAGAGGTGGGTGAGTATAAAAGCCTTGAGACAAATGTGGCTCAAGTTGCAGCAAGGCCATTATAGCAAAAGTGTGGTGAGCAAGAAGGGTAGAGCTGGGAAAGGCCTGAGAGTAGTCAGGGGCCTTGTCAACCAAGGGAAAGACTTTGAGTTGTTGGCAGGCCAAGGATAGAGTGACATGATGTGATTCATTTTGTAAAGAATTACCATAATTCTATGTGAAAAACAAACTGGCTGGGGGGTAATGGGGAGAGAGTGAGAGGGTGGATAAAAAACAAGAGGACAGGATAAGGTGGCAGCCCAGAGACCAGCTAGGAGATTACTAGGCTAGTCCAGGTAGAAGGGCATGATAGTGGCTTGGACACAGGGGAGCAGTGGAGAAGGTGAGAACATCTCCTTCCCATCATGCACTGAGCCCCACCAACACTTGTTTCAGCACCTCAAGGGACAAGCCCTTCCCTTGTTTCACTTGGAATTCTTTCCCCCAGCCTTCTACACAAGCTTCAAGTCTCAATATATGTTACTTCCCCAAAGAAACCATCTCTGACCGCTACCCCCAATATAAAGAAGTCCCCTTCTATGCTAAGGTGACCAGATTTTAACATTGGTAAAGCAGGACACCATTGGCCGGGGGGTGGGGGGGGGGGGGTTCTTGATTAAAAATTTGGTCTATCTCCCGCCATTCCCTAGCTTGTCGTGCATTCTTTCCAAAAATCAGGACTTTTATAAAACACCACAGGACGTGGGACAAATTGTTAAAAATTGCAACTGTCCCGCCAAAAGCAGGACGTCTGGTCACCCTATGCTCTACCATGAGCCCTTAAACTTCCCCCTCTATTGTACTTACTACAATTTGTAATCACATATGGTTGGATGACATATGGTTGAGTGTGGCTATTACTCACGTCTCCATCTTCACCAGACTAGAGTCATGACAATGAAGTCCCCCTCACCATCTATTTTGTTCACCTCTGTTTATCCAGAATATTGCACCCCTACTGTAGATACTTGAAACTTAGGAATTTTAAAATTAATTGGTAAATCCCCTTTTATTCTCCATTCACACATATAGTAAAAGAGGTAACAGTTTCTTAAGCACTGTAGTTTGGTGAGGGTGAAACAAGGGCAGCTACCTAAGGTTTCCTCCCCTGTGCAAAGTGTGAAAACCTCTGGCCTCATCCAATCCAGGACTAGAGGTACTCAGAGAATGAAATTAATTCTCGTAAACTCAGATTAATTCCAACATTACCCCTGCCACTGACTAGATAAAAAAGTAGAAAACATCTGCCAACCACGCCCTATACCTCCTGACAGCAACGAGACCTAAGATTGGAGTGACCTTCAAGGCCTGAGGAAACAGCTCTGTTCAACTCCAATTCTAACTTTTGACATTACCTACAACTTTTTTTCCTTGTCTCTATGCCTGTCTATTCCTTTTGCTTCTCACTGCCACTCCTGACCTCAGACCTGGCATTTCCAAAAGACTCTCTCACTCAGCTGGCCTCCCTGCCTTGGTCTGCCCCATTCCCTCATCCACCCTAATCTAAGCTCTCAGTGGCCAGACTGATCTTCAAAAATACTCCTTGTTGGGGAAGCCGGGATGGCTCAGTGGGTTGAGCGCTCACTTTGCAGCGCCTGGGACCAGGGATCGAATCCCAGCTCCGGCCCGTGCATTCCCATGTGCTGAACTGGGAGCTCCCCCGGTTCAGTTCTCTCTCTGTCTCTGTATCTCTCTCTCTCTCTCTCTCTCTCTCTCTCTCTCTCTCTCTCTCTCTCTCTGTCAAAAATAAATAAATAAATAAATAAATAAATAAATAAAATACTCCTTGCATGTGTGTCTCTCCTGCATATCAACCCCCCTCACCTCCCCTTTGCCAGGGAAAATGAATAAATAAAGGCTTTCTCCTGCCTTTCCACCTTTAGCTCCCTTTATGTCAGCTAATTATAACCTTGATTTTTGTCTAGCTTTCCAACTAGAAAACACTATCTTCTCCACTATAATAACTTATAAGAAGAGATTGCTCTGAGAAGACTCCCTCCAGCCCTAGAATGGTACCTGGCATGCAGCAGTGCCAGGCATGAATGAATAAATGAATGAATGAATGAATGAACGAATGAACGAACAAACTGTCCCACTCGCTGCATAATGCCTGCAAGACACACAAGCTGGAGCACTCAATGGGTATCATTTTTATTTCTTTTCTAATATAGGCATCTTAGCTTCTGGAGAGCAGAGTCCACCCCAATATCTTCCATTGCATAGCTGACACACCTAGCACGGTGCCCTGCATCCTGTAAACACTTAATATGTTTATGGACTGACCAACCCTTTAAAGTTCTAGGCCTGTGGTCAAAACAGGGTACGGTTCTAGCAACTGAGAAAGGATTTCTTATTATTGTTTTTAGCAAGCCCCGGCTAAGTTGGAGTCTATAATAATAAGAGAATAAATTATCCCCTGACGCTGATGCTTTAGGAAAAATCTTAAGCTGTGGATATTCTGAGAAAATAATATTCAACAAAATTAACCTTTTTAAGCTTCTAAAATTACTCTATATTTAGTTTAGTCCTAGTATTTCATAAAAATTCAAGTCATGTTCTTCATCTAACTAAATTTCCAACTGAAAATACTTCCCTTTGACTCTCCTACAACTATTCCTGATTTCTCCAGAACTGGGAAGTAAACAGGACTTGTGCTACTGTGGGCTTCAAGGGGTTAATGCACTCTCCAAAAGGAGCAATGCTTCTCAAAATTCTCAAAATTCTAGTTGGGATTGGAAGGGCTGGTTATTGGCCTGTTTACTTTTCTTTATCACAGCCTCTTCATCCTATAATTGGCTTTCTTGGGAATACTATTTACTTCCCAATTTTTGAGCTATTTCCTTTCCTACCTGACAAATAGCTAAGAAACTGGCTTAATAATAACTTTGTGAGCCAGCCTCTTCTAATCTGCCACATTAAGACTTGGGCTTTCTTTGTCAAAACACTAAGTCTCCTTTTATCATTGCCACAGGTCACCAGTTATTACCCATCTCTCTAAAGTGGACTTTTAAAAGATTAAGCCAACTTCATCGCATATCATCCAAAATTTCATTCATAGGACTCTCAAGTATTGTATCTGTAGTTAAAGAATAATTGTTTTAATTTATGTTTCATTAGTGCAGGGCAGGGAATTGTATTGGGGAGCAAGGAGGAAAATTAACATGCTGCAGACAGCAAACCTGCAGAAATCTACTTTCTCCAAACCCACCACCCGGCCCCTGGGATTCCAGGTCAGAGCAGTCCAAGTGTTGGTATATGCTCAACAATGCACAAACATGGCTCTTAGGAATTCAGTTCTTCACAGCATCAGGACCCTAATCTCCTTTCTCCACCCCTTTCAGGATCCCACATTCTAACCAAAGAAGATCAAACAGCCATAAAAAAGAGTCAGCCTATTTTGAATATTTTATATCTGTATGACCTTGAGAAAGTTGTTTGACGTTATTGCTCATTTATGTATCCTTTAATCCTCATTAAACCTCATATGGAATTAATATCCCCCGTTAGCAAGTGATGAAACTGAGGCTTAAATAGGCTAACAGTTCACCCAAGCTACCCAAATTGTCAGACTCCAAATCCTTTGTTTTTCCACTGTCCCACACTGCACGACCTTCTAAATGTTTACACACAAACAAGCCAACCACTGGTTGGAGAGAGTCATAGTAGGCCCCTCAAAGGAAGAGAACTGAGGCTCCTATCTCCCATGTCCACAGATGCAGATCCATCTTGTAGCCTTGAAAATATTTATAATAGATGCAATTTCAAAGGTAACTCACACAAAGAATAAAAAATAAAAAAATGTCATGGCCTTAGTACCCTAAATTGACAGTCCTCACCTAAGAATCTCAAACCATTAGAGAAAGAAAAAAAAAAAAGTAAAAAAAATCCCTTCCTTCCAGAATTAGTCAGTCAGACACATTTCTAGATCACTGTGGTGTCCAGGGAGGCTCTAAGTTGAGATGATGAAGAGAAGGGAGAAGACTAGCCTCTCAGCGGGGCTTTATCACAGCCACCTAAGGGGTGGCTTAGAGCAGGGTTCCCCACCCCCCATTCTGGTCTGTGGCCTATTAGGAACTGGGCCTCACAGCAGGAGGTGGGTGATGGCCTGTGAGCAAAGCATCATCTGTATTTACAGTGACTCCCATCACTCTCACATGACCACCTGAGCTCCGCCTCCTGTCATATCAGTGGTGACATTAGATTCTCACAAGAGTGCAAACCCCACTGCAAACCACTCATGTGAGGGATCTAGGTTGCACGCTCCTTATGAGAATCTAATGCCTGATGATCTGAGGTGGAGCTGAAGCAGTGATGCTAGCACTGGGATGCTACAAACACAGATTAACATTAGCAGAGAGGTTTGACTGCACAGAGGTCATAATAAATCAGTTGCTTGCAAGAAAACAAGCTCGGGGCTCCTGCTGATTCTGCATTATGCTGAGTTATAAAATTATTTCACTATATATTACAATGTAATAATACTAGAAATAAGGTACACAATAAATGTAACGCACAGGAATAAGCCCAAAACCTCCCCTACCCGTATTTGTGGAAACATCGTCGTCCACGAAACAGGTTCCTGGTGTCAAAACGGTTGAATACTGCTGGCTTAGAGGTCTTGAAAAACCACCTTGCAGCTGCTCGGGATGATGGAAAGGAGCAGTAGAGGCTGTGTCTGAAAGTATCCATCCCCCATCATTTCTGAACTTGATAAGGAGATGGACTGGTAAGTCTTTCAATGCTGGCTCACAAACCTAGACAACCAGGATACTCCCCTACTGGCTTAATAGGTATTTCTCTAAATGAGGCCAACAGAATGAAGGACCCCCACCTCTCATACAATGACCCACTCCCACCCACATAGTCAATCCACACAAACTGAAAGAGCTTTCTATTTCTGAGTTATTATGTCAATACTCCATACTATTAATTAATTAATTTTAAACTCTTTCAAGTCACATTATAGTTCAAACCATGAAGAAGTTTAAATTGGAGGGTAATGAACTACCGGTATACTTTTTTTCCAACTTTGCCTAAGAAACCCAGATCCTGAAGACATACAGCTACCCATTCATGTGTCCTCTCCTGGTGAGAATAACTACCTTTTTTTTTTTTTTTGGTAGTGAAGTCCAGTGTTATACCTTCCCCTACCTTATCAAAATTTGATGTCATAAGCCCCTAGGACGGGGGTGGCGAAGCTATGGCACGCGTGCCCAAAGTGGCACACGGAGCAATTATTTCGGCACGCGGAGCTGTGAATACCATTTAAAAAATTATTGTTTATGCTCTCATAGACATAAAAATAATCGATACCTCTATCTCACTTGATGGGCTGGCACGCGAGTCGAGCGAGTATACTCTTATTTCATAAACTTTGGCACTCAAGCGCCAAAAGGTTCACCACCCCTGCACTAGGAGATAGTTATTATCTTTGGTATTTTATTGATGAGTAATAGGAGGCTCTGTGAAATCAAATACCTAAGCTAACCCTCCAGGCAAATGAGGATTCTAGAGATCTTCCCACTACACTAGCCTGTCTCTAATCCCCCAAGAGTCTGGTACTTATAATAAATACTCCATTAGTAATGAATTAAACCAAGGGAACGAGTAAGCCTTGGGATTTTTCTGACTGTGGAATCTTCCTAATGGCACCCACTCTGGGGACTATATGACAGTCAGTTGGGGCCTGGGTGGGGGAGAGGGGGCGGGTCTGACACCTCACCTGGGCCCAGCACCCAGGTGAGCCTTTGGCCGTCTGCTCCTCCCTCCTCCTTGCCCCAGAATCCCAGCGCTGTAGCGCTGAGGCAATTAGGAAAGTGTCTACAGCCTGAGAAGTGGGTGGGAGTGGAAAGGGGATGAGAACGGCATGTGCCTGCGGGAATTGGCTCCCTAAGGTCCCTGCGGTGATTTCGTTTGTGTCTGGCTTCCTATAAACAAAAGCAGAACAATGAGAGGAAGGAATACCAAGAGGCACCAGCACAAGCGGTGAGGAGGGGAACTTAGTGGTGCACGCCACCAGGGCGGTTCCCGGCCACCGGTGAGCTACAGCCAACCGGGCAGGCACACTGCTGGCACACTCGGGGCTCTCCGAGGGCCCAGGAGAAAACAAAGTTGGGGGGTGGGGGTGTTTTCTTTTTCCTAATACTAATACCATAGGCAGGGGGCGGAGGGGGGGCTTTCTCAAAAAGCAAACATCATTGGCTGAGACTTGGGGTACCCTTTCAAACCCTGCGCATCCCATACCGAGGCCCTTTGCTCCCTCCCACCCCGCCCCCTATGCTAGAGCGAATTAAAATCAATCTGGGAGGGTGAATAGGGGGCAGAAGGAACAAGCAACCCCAGATGACGCCATCCAGATTCCAGGAGAAAGCCCTGGAGCAGGTAGAAAACGTGAAGGCTTAAGCTTTTCTGCCCTGGGTGATATATACCAGCGCCGCGGGTGGCGCCTGCGGTTTCGTCCTGGGCGCCCCGCCAGCCCCTCTCCCGGGCACCGGCACCGGCACCGGCACCCTGTCCTCGCCCTCTGCCGCGCGGAGAAGACGCGGGGTCAGGGCAGCCGTATAGTACCCCCACCTCAAGGGCGAAGACGCCCTGCACTCTCTCGCTCGCCTTTCCCCCTTTCAGGCTGAAACCCGGCTCCCCAAAGCACTGATTTTATAGGCTCCCTAGGAAATGAAAGGTTCCACATTCCCATCACCTCCTCCCAGCCTTTCACCGTCGTAGGCGCCCGCTCCTCCGGCCACAGAGGACCCCGATAGGGAGCTCGACGCTGGCGCGCCCCACATGGGGAAGAGGAGGGAACCAAACGCATCCAAAGTTTGGAAAAGTTTCCAAAGGGCTGGGGATGGGGAGCAAGGGGGGCTGACCAGGACAATGGGGAGGATCACCTGTAGACCGAGGGAGGAAAAGTAAGGCTGGCCGCACCTCCCTGGGTTGCCCCGCTCCCCGTCCCGCGGAGCCGAGCCTCTCCGGCCCACCCGCGCTCACCTTGAGCCCGCGGATCTCGCCGAGGTGCAGCTGCAGGCGGCGGTTGACCTCGCGGATGAGGTTGCTGTGGTCCAGCATCGCGCTCACCTTCTCGGCCTCGGCGCGCCTCAGGCTGCGGATCAGCTCCTCCTTGCTCCACTGCAGCAGCTCCTCGTCCGACACTTTGGACAGGTCCTCCACGGCGGCGGCCGCGGATGGGCCAGCAGAAGCTGGGGGACAACTTTCCGCCGCCGCCGCTGCGCTACCGGCGGCCTTCGACATGATATCCGCGTGGTGGCAGGTGCGAGTGTGGAAGAGGCAAGGCGACACCAAAAGGCGCGGGCGCGGCGGGGCCGCCTCCGCCCACACCCCTGTGCGCTCCGGCAAGTCAAAGACACCGCCCAGGGGCCGCTGGATTGGGGAGACAAGGATCGTGCTGGGCGGCCATCCTATCTCGCCATCCCTACGCGCGCGCCCGCACACCCCCAGGGCCGGGCATCCACCCGCGCGCTGCTGCCAAGAAGCGTCCCAACTCCGCACAAGTCCATGCTGAAGGGTCCTGTGGAGCTGGCGCCGCCGCGGGAGAACCTAGGGAACCGGAGGAGCTGCCTAGGGGGCCGCACCCCGGCTCCTCTGTCCTCCTCTGCGCCCTAATTCGAAACTGTCACCCCCACACTCTCGGGCGCACACACGCACACTTTCCTGCTTCTTGATCCGCTGTACCCCCGAGGCTTCTCTCCTTTCCTAGCCGTGCAAGGGCACGTCGGACTCTGCGGCGCTCCGGGGCTGCTCTAGCTCCACCGCTGCTGCTGCCCGAGGGCTCGGTGCGACCCGCCGGCTGGCTGCAGTCCTGCCGCCTTCGCTGCGGCCGCCGCCGCTCCTAGGCTGCTCTGGGAAACCTTGGATTTGCAGAGCCCAGCCAAGGGGGCGGGGGGACCTAAGGGCTAGACCAGCAAGGGGAGGAGCCCGGAGCCAGGGCCGTCTGCCCCCGGCTGTACCTCTCGCGCTGGGTGATCGCAGCTACCGCTCGACAGCCCCCCAAGCTCCAGAGGCGCGCTCCCCGCTATCCCGCCTGGGAATACCGGGGGCGCGGCTCCTTCTGCGCCCGGGCGCGGATGGGGCGGGAAGGGGAAGTGTGAGTACCCTTGGCCGCTCTGGCGTTTGGAGGTTCGCGCGCGCCACTGTGTGGCCAAAGTAGTTCCCTGCTCCCCACACCAAGTTCGTCCAGGCATGGGAAATAGCTGCCAACTGAAATGAGAGAAGCTTGGTATTTGGAAGGAATGGGGTTCAGGAAAGATAGGTAACAGGACCTAATGTCTGTCTGTACCTTGGAGAATGAAATAAGAGGTCGCTGGGAGAAAGGGTTTGGGGGTGATGTTGGGGAAGGAACGTTTCAAAAAATCCTAATGTTCTGAAAAGGGGAAAGAGGGGCTTCAGAGCACTGCTCTTTAGAGACCACCCACCCCCAGGCATTTGTCTTTTCTAAAATTCTACTATTAATACTTTGCTAAGAAGTTGCAGGGAAAGGAACTGGGTCTTTTACATTTTTATTTGCAAAACATCAAAGCCTTAAGGGAAAAATAAAATATTTTCATCTGCTTCCTGAGGCCTAGATTTTAAGGTCAGGTCACTACCTCCCCTCTGAGCAAAGGTTGGCCCCTTAGGCAAGCTGAAATGCCAGCCAAGGAGGTTTTCATTTTCCTCTGTGCTTACTGGCTGAGCTATTTATGCAAGTAATTTCTGGAAGGGGGTGCTGTATGTCCCTGGTTCTATCTTTGGGCTACAGGAGTCCCTAATCATCTTTGAGCTGAAAATATTTGTCTGTTTGTTTGTTGTTTATTTGTTTGTTTGCCTGAAGAAGTGGACGCATTTGATATTGGCATGCCATTAAGGGGAATGCTCTCCTCTCTAGGATGGAGACAGGGCCACAAAATAGCAGGGATTTACCCCCATGGGGCTTTATGTAACCAGCACAGAGGGAATCATCTCCACCTGGATGAAGATCTAAATCAGAGTCCCTCCACCAGCGACACTGCCTGTGTCCTCTGATAAGGCTGCCACCAGTAAGAGACAATCAGCTCGTAACTTCTGAGACCTAGCTTCCTGGAAAATACGAAAAGGAACTAGATGGAAAAGGAACTAGAAGTTCCCCTCAGCTTGATTAAAGTTTAGACAGGTTTCTTACTGACTATGGGTCCCTGACCACCCTTTTCTCAGAGCATTTCCTTTAGAAAGCTTTCCATTGTAAATTATTTCTCTGCTTGCTTGAGATGTAAATCATCTACCAGCTTCTCACCAGTTTTACTATCCAGGAATGTATGTACTTTTGTAAGTTACCTGACATATATTTATGTACATAAATGTGTATGTGCATATATATCACACACACACACACATACATACATAAATGAGTTCCCAAAAGATATTGGTGTGCTAACCCCTGGAACCTGTGACTGTTACTTAAATGCCAATGGAGGATTTTGCAGATGTGGTTACATTAAGGATCTTGAGATAGAGCAACCATCCTAGCTTACCCCAGGGGGCTCTAAATGACAATCACATCTATCCTTGTAGGAGGGAGGCAGAAGGAGATTTCACAAAGAGAGGAGGAGAAGGCCATGTAACCACAGGGATTGGAACGCTGAGGCCACAAGTAAAGAAATGCTGGCAGCCACTAGAAACTGGAAGAGTCAAGGCATGGGCTTTCCTTAGAGCGGGGGTGGCGAACCTGTGGCACGCGTGCCCAAAGTGGCACGTGGAGCAATTATTTCAGCACGCAGAGCTGTGAATACCATTAACAAAATTATTGTTTATGCTCTTATAGACATAAAAATAATCGATACCTCTATCTCATTCGATGGGTTGGCACACAAGTCGAGTGAGTATACTCTTATTTCATAAACTTTGGCACTCAGTCGCCAAAAGGTTCGCCACCCCTGCCTTAGAGCCTTTGGAGGAAACACAGCTCTTCCAACACCTTGATTTTTAGTCTCAAGAGACTCATTTCAGATTTCTGGCCTCCTGTAAGAAAATGAATCTGTGTTGTTTTAAGCTACTTTAAATTTGTGGCCACAATAGGAAACTAATGCAGCACCATTTATAACAAAGCGCTTCCTTTTTATCTGTATTGTTGTAGTTATCACAGTCTTTCTTCATTTATAGACACCTATTGAATTTTCCTTGTTGGAGAGCAAGAACCTGCCTTATTCACCAGTGAACCCTCCACCACAATTGGTGAGTAAAGTATTTGTTGTAAGAGCACAATGAAGGTCGTTCACATGCATCTGAAGCTCAGCCTCTGGGATGCCCACATTCTGGTATACACTCAGAAAAAGCATGAAATGAAGGCCACATCCTAAAGAGATCTCTACATGAGGAAACGACAGATCACAAACATCCCAGAAGTCCTCTGTAACACCTGCCTGCCCTGGTCACTTGAAGTATCTTTGATCAGCTGTAACCCCAGAAGCAGAGAAAAGAAAAAAAGTGCTAAAAGCAGGAACTGCCTAACAGGTCTGACCTGTGAGGCAAACTCCAGTGGAATTGCCCACCTCCACCTCTGCCCCAGTGCAGACCCACCCCCAGAAGTTCCTGAAGTTTTCAGTCCTTTTGCTAAGCTGCCTGACATAGACATAATTAAGAGTCTCACAAGTGAAAATGCCTGGTCACACATTTGCTCAATAAAATTGCATTTCTCCTAGCACAGAAATCAGCCGCCCTGAGGGTGTGCAAGTATGGGTAGGAAGACTGCTCTTCTGGCAGACAGCCTCTGGCAGCTCTGACAAACAGTATCACCTGGGATATTGACTTATAATATGCCCCCACATAATTAAAAATGATAAATAACAAAGCAAAAGTTGAGGTACACTCATTGTCTTTCAGAATGGAACCTTGTAAGGTACCACAGTCACGTTGTGACTGGACAAGAATATCTTACTGAAATTCATTATGGGACAGGCCTTCTCACCCATTGTGTAGACGAGGAGTCTAAGGCTTAGATCAGACTGACACAGTTAACATGGAGTGTGATCCTGATGATCACCAGAAGAAACAGGAGAGTTTAAGGACTCTGCAGGTGGCTCTCAGACCCCCAACCTTCCACAAGCTTTCAAGGTGTGGTATAGGGGCCTTCAGTGGAGTATTCAGTGAAATCCAGGATTTGGGCATTAGCAGTAGAACAAGCAAAGAACTGGCTCTGACAGTAACAGAAAGGGAGTCCTTATACTTTTGCCACCTGGGAAAGAATTTCTAATTTCAGAATAATTTTCAAGGAAGGAAGTTGTAACTTGTTTCTTTGCTTTGTCTGGTAGCATCTACAGATGTAACTAATGCATGCTCTTTCCCACAGGGATTGTCACATATGCTGTCTGCCTAAGCATCACCATGTTGCTGGATAACTCCTACCCATTCAAGTTGCAGCCTTGTTATCCGTGCCCCAGAGACACCATCATTAATCAGGTCATCTAAAGGACCTACTTCTTGTTGTGAGTTCATCACCTTGTCTGTTTCCCTCTGAAACTTATCATTGGCCATTATTTCTATGTTGTTTACTTTCCACTTTCAGGTGGAGCAGGCATAAAGGGAGGAGTTGTGTTTGTGTTATGCCTGACCTGTGGTAAGTACTCAGTAACTCCCTTAGTGACTGGATAAATGGAAGGTGTTTAATTTGCTCATCAGCACAGCAAGCCCCTAGCCACTCCGTGCTTTATAACAATACACATTCCCCCCAGGAATGTAGATTCAGCTTTTCTGGGGTGATGCCCTGTGAATGGTATTTGAAGGCTGCTTCTAATCAGTCAGTAGAACAGCATGGAGGACCCCTGTGCCTGCCTCCCCCACACAATTTTTAATTTGTTCTCTTTGCAGTCAGTCATGGCAACAATCTAATTTACAGTCATTTCTGGGTCTTTGGGAAGCCTAAGAGTATCCAATAAAACCTATTTGCATATGTACCACGTGTCTATCCATGAGAAGTCAGGAATAAGATTCTAGGGCCAATGTTACCTCTTGTATACCATGAGCTAACACTCCCCAGCAAGGAGAGACAAAGATTACCAGTCTTTGGGGGAATATTCGGGGCAGCTGAAGAATTTCACTTTTTGGGAAACTCAGTTCAAGTTCCTTGGAAGTTGAAAGTGACATATATATCTTTTGGGGTCTTGCATAAGATCCAGATGCTAGGACACCTAATGTTAACCAAATGAACTCTAAGCAGACTTGAATGTTAGGAGACCAATCTTAAATGCTTTTTTTAGCAGTAGACAGGGAATGAGACTGGAAATGGTAGCAACAGGAAGTAGAGGCCACAGTCACACAGTGCTAGCACCAAAAGAAAAAGCAGGAAAGGGACTGAGTACCTGAGAAATTAACTTCACTCTGGGCATTTACTGTTCACATTGTGCTTCATGGACCAGCAGCATTAACTTCACCGAAGACTTCATTGGAAAGCAAGGGTCTCTGCCCCTACTCCAGAAGTACTGAATAGATCTGCCTTTTGAAAAGATCATGCTAGTTGATTTGTAAGAACATCAAAATTTTAGAAGTGCAGATTAAACCAATGGCAAATAAAGGTTTGGTGAATTACGGGAAATTCTTTAGCTTACAGGAAATTCCATTATGGATTTATTCATGCTTCAATCATATATAAGGATAGTCTGACCATGGAAACAGGGCTTACCACTCTTTTATTCATGAATGTCTCATCTCAAGGAGAATATAAACTCACTGGAGCCAAGGAGAGGTCACTGAACTCCTCATAGGGTGCATCTTTGTGAACTAGAATTGGATTTTTGGTAAGCAATGATGTCAGGTAAAGAAAATTCCGAATGGTTGACTGAGATCTGCTTCTACAACTTTTTCTCTGAAACATTCTTGGCCTAGAACTTTAACCAACCCTCCTAAGAGGATGTGTGAATATGAAGATCACAAAACTTTAGAAAATGGTTTAGAAACCTGTTATTTATAATCTTAAATAAAATGTGACATTCCTTAGAGGTGGTCTTTCCAGAGTTGGAACTGTGATTGGCTGTGTTGCTTTAATCTGCATTAAATGCCCCAGAGGGAAGGTTACATAAAAGTGTTTAGAAATCATGAAACCAATTTGGGTAGCAGCTGAAAACAAAACAAAAACATTGGTGCTCTGGTTCATCAAATTTCATCTTCTCCCTAGGGCACAAAGAACTCTTGACTGCATTATAATATTACTATCATTCTTTCACCAGCCCATTGTGGATAAGCATGAACAATAATTGCAATTTTGAGAATAATATGTCAGGTACTACAAACGTGACTTCATAATTACCCTCTACTGCAGTGATTTTGTGACACCACTGTTTCCTGAGTATGTGCAATCTGAGTACTTTTTTGGAAAACTGCTGAACAAAATATTCCTGAGATATATGTGTATGTGTTTGTATATGCATAATCTGCATTTCTGTATGTGTGGATTCTTGCCTTTACAACAATTAGAAGAGGAGTGACTTTGGACAGTGAGAGTAGAGAACTAGATTGAATAAATACATTTTTTTTTCCCATTTTCTCAGGGAAAAGAAAAATCTGCACCAGCATCTCCAGTGTTTGTTCTTTAAGGAAAGTATGCTCCTGATCATAATCTTCTATTTTTTCTAAGAAATTAAATACTTAGAAAGATGCACTAATGTTCCATCAAGCCTATGAAGAAGTCCATAAAGAGCTTAGGAGACCGGCTAGCAGCTCAACTAGAGAAGACACTTGACTTCTAGCCAACACTCAGCCACAGGGACATCCATGTGTCCCCTTGCAGCTCTGGTTCCACACCTTAAAAATAAAAATGGTAACAAGCCATTAGTAATAACTTTTTGTATTAAAACAGTGAAGATACTGATAGTTTTTAAAAAGTACACATTGACCCACCAAAACACAAAGTTTGAGTATTTTTTATGGTTATCACTCATTTTACTATGTCTCTCTCTGACCAGCAAAGATTTTCTCACTGTTCATCATGAATATAGCAGAGGAACTAAAGCCCTTAATTATTTACATCCTTCTGGAATTGTAAGAATCACCCATATTACAAAGACTCATACTGAGACCAAGACTTTTAAAACACAAACTTTAAACTACATGGGAATGGAAGGGGGCATAATTTTTCAAATTATGTGTATCAGCCTCTTTCCTGCCTCTTCACACCTACTTTATATCCACTGCTAGAGTGTTGGTTAGACCATAGGGAAACTTTGTATGAAATAGCAGAAGGCAGCTCTTCCTTGTGTGGTGTCTCAAGTAATATATTTGTGTATCTCTTGAAGGAATTAGCTCACACAGTTATGGAGGCTAAGAATTCCCAAGATCTGTAGTCCACAAGCGACAGACCCAGCAGACCTGATGGTGTAGCTCCAGTCTGAGCCCAAGGCCTTAGAACCAGCAGAGCAGATGATGTAACTTTCTGTCAAAGAGCAAAAGAAAACTTATGTCCACCTGGAAACCAGTTAGGCAAAGAGCAAATTCTCCCTTACTTGGCTTTTTTGTTCTATTCAGATCTTTAGTTGGTTGGATGAAGCCTACCCACATTCAGGAGGGCAATCTCTTTTACTCAGTCAACTAATTCAACTGTTTACCTCATCCAGAAAAGCCCTCACAGATACACCCAGAATAATGTGTTGCCAAATATCTGGGCACCCCATGGCCCAGTCAAGTTGACACATAAAATTAACTATTACAAGTAGGGTGCATGGTAGTCCATAAGCTGCATTCCATCCCCCCATCTTCCCTGCAGATAGTCACCCTAGTATAGAATACAATCTACACAGGCACATACAGTGGCCCTGCCTACCACATTAGCACCTGCTCTAAAAAATGGCCTCTTCTCTTCAACAGAACTAGAGACCTTAGAGTCTTGCCTTTGTGGCTCCCTCAATCCCACCATCAATTGTGGACTGACCGTATCTTTGGACTTCACATACTACAACAAAGGGTATTTTACTTTACAAGTTGTTCAAATGAAGCCTCCTTTGAATTTTTACTTGGGGCCACCCAGACACGCATCTGAGTTATGTAACCTATATAGGCCAAGGGTATAATGCTAAACCCCTCCTTTCAGTGGGTCTGTGCAACACACTCAAATTCCCTTCAGTGAGGAATAAGAGAACAGAAAAAAAGGAAAAGGAAAACAGCAGGAAAAAATAAAAAAACAAAATGAGTCCACAAAGTAAGGAATTATTTAAACAAACAGGGAGATAAACAGAGTAAGAATTGACAAAGCATTCAGGGAGTTCTGAGTCTTAGAAATGACACTTACGCAGAAGTGGAGCATACAGAATGAATCACTATTTACCAGCTGTGGGTGGGGTGCTGTCAATTTCAGTGCATGTGCAACAATGAGGAGTGGAATGTGTAGCACCTGTAGAGCAGTGGTATACAGCTGGCATCAGTCATTTCTCCAAAGCAGGGGTTCCCTGGGGGCGGGGGAGGGAATTCACTCATATAAAGTTCATGCATACAATACGTAAATGTTTCATGAAGAAAAGGGTTGGAATAAACAGCAGTTCAAAGTAAGTGAAAAAAGGTTTAGACGTTGTTGGCTAAAGTATATAAACAATGCAACCAAGGAAAGCTGAGGGATATAGTTCTTGCTATGGTAACAAATAAACCAAACATGACTCTGATGTAGAAATGCAATTTTTTATCCTGGAAGAATAAGCATAAATTGTTTTGCCTTAAAATATACTTTCATTGTTCATCCCTAAGATCTGAAAATCTGCAAGTGATTCCCAGACCTAAGAAAGCAGTTTTGAAAATGGTGGTTTTAGGTGATTTTTGTGACTCTCATGTGGAGACGTAGTTACTGCTAGGTCAACAGCTAGTCTTGTAGGAACTCAGCTTATTCATAGTAATTGGGAATTTTAATTTCGGCCAGCCTGTCCAACAGAAATCATGGAACAGGCTCCCAAATGCCCTCAGTATTTGAGTCTCTACTTAGAGAGCCTGGACATCTATCTCGTAGGTAAAAAGTGTCATCATCCCTGTCATTCTCACCAGTCTAGTCTCCTTGACAGTGTAGCCTGGTGAAATCTCCCTTTATCAACAATTATAGCTCCAATGACATCTCAAACCTAACCTGTTTAAACCTGAACTAATAGTCTCTCAAACTTGCTCTTCCTGAAGTCTTTCTTCCTCATCTCAGCAAATAGCAACTCCATTCTCCTAATTACACAGGTCAAAAACCATGGAGTCACCCTTGACTTTTTCTCTCATATCCATCATCTAGTCATCTGTAATTCTATTGTCTCTGCCTTCAAAATATACCCAGAATTTGACATCTTTTACCACTTCTACTGTTATCATTCCAATCCAAGTCACCATCATCCCTTGCCTGGATTATGGCTATAGTATCCTATCTGCACACCCTGGGTCTATTCTCAACATAGTTTAAATATAAATCCGGTTACATCACTCCAATGTGCAAAATTTTTCAATGTGTCCCCTAACCATGTCACTCAAAGTGAAAGCCAAAGTCCTTATAATGACCTCTAAGACTTTATACAAACTGTTCTTTCCCACCTCCAGTCAGCTGTTTGGCCTTATCTCTATTATTTCCCACTTCATTCACTCTGCTTCAGCCACACTGACTTTTTCTTCCTTTAACACACCAAGCTTAGTCCCACCTTAGGGTCTTTGAACTTGCTGTTCCCTCTGTTCAGAATATTCTTATCTTAAGTGCCTCACTCATTTACTTTCTTCAGGCTTTCAGGTCTCAACTCCAAAAGGGGTTCCCTGGTCAGCACTTCCAAACCCCCTCCCAGTAGAGATTGGCAGGGTGGGGGATGGTTTTCCTCCACATAGTCCCAAGGCTATATCTAAGGTTTTGCCATCTTGTAGCTGCACAATCTGGAACATATGATCTATGTTGACAGAGAAGGGAAAAAGAGAGCTTGGAGGTGGCACACTGGCTCTTACATCCCAGGACATACAAATGGAACATAGCAATATCATATATATTTTGTTAGCTTCCACTAATCAGTTTCACCTAATTGCAAAAGTTTCACCTAGGAGATATAATATTCTAAATGCTCAGGAAGGAAAGGAAAACATGACCTTTGTCAATTCTGTATGCTGAATTGTAAGCGGCTTCCTTGGAAATCCCCCTTTTTTGAGTGGTTCCTGGGTGCCCGAGATTGTGAATGAAGCTCAAGATACAAGGCAAGAGGCAGTATTGTGTTCCTGGCTGCAGTATCACATGGCCAGGCTGGAGAGCCACATCAGAGTGTATGACACAAACTGCCCCCACCCAAAGTCAATGGCATGCTGTATGTGCCCCAGTGGATTTCTGTGCAAGATGGAAAGAATAGTCTTACTTCTCTCAGGAGTGTTGGCATTCTAAGGGGGTGCTACCAAGTTAAGCTTCCCTAAAAGTTCTTGCAACCTTCTCAGATATTTACAGATCCATGATAGATATATGTAACCACATACCTAATCATGATATCGTTTATTCAAGAAATAACACATAAATGTTCATTTGATCTTTCCCAGACTGGTGAATTGAGCACAAACATTTTCCTCCTTGTAATGTTTAGTAATAGAAAATGTAAGTTAATGCATGATTTTGTGAATGAAATTTATGTAAATTAACACCACTTAATCTAAAAACCACTATCAGTATATATTCTTCAAGGAATCATGCATATCCAATATATATTTTAAACATGCTAGAATGACTGATTATGGAAGAAAAGGGAAAAGAAGTGGGAATTGGGGAAATAATAAAATAAAACAAGGGCACATCCTGGCACAGACCATGGTGCTCATGTGCCATCAACTGAATAATATTACTAACTAGCCAAATATCAAATGTTACAGATTCGTTTCCATTTTGAAAAGAACATTTTTCAAATGAATCAGAGAAAAGCTTTCAATCTAAAATTAGTCTTTAGAACAGTAAGAAAGACTGACAAGGCTTCCTTCTATGCTTCTATTATGTTATAAGCCCAGAGTTAAGTCAATAAGTGGATAATAATAATATGTCATATTTTTTGTCTATCAGATTGGCAAGCATAAAAAATTGTAACACTCTATAATGGCAAAGGTATGAAGAAAGGAGCACTTTTACTGGCAATATTTATTGAGATTCATAAAAATATTTATAGCCTTTAAACCATGACTTCCACTTTTAGTAAGTTATCATAAGAAAAATAATGTATATACAACCATATTCACATAAGATGATATTTGAGGCAATATAATGTGAAATAACAGAAAATTTCAAATAATGTAAATGTTCAGCAATAGGGGATTGGTAAAATATTACGATATACAAGTATCAGACTATAGTTTCACCTATTATACTGCATGTCTCAAAAGCGTGAAAAATAAAGTATTTCCATGCTAAATTCTTAAAATGATATGCTTCTCTATTTATAGAATTTTCAGATCTTTTTTCACAAGTACATTTCAATCATTGCTCATGTAATACTTTACTGTGTCACCTTGAGCCTCTGCATCATTTCCATGTTAATAATTAAAGAGAGGCATTTTGAGATAAGAATATGGATAAACAAAATTTTCTCTATAATTTTCTAGACCTTAATCAAGAATTCATTAATCATTTTATGAAGGCTCTGTTTGTGATTAAAATCAAGGGAATACGTTTTGTCATCAATGTGTGTTCTACAGTTCAGTCATGTTGGGACAAAAAAGAAATGACAAGGAATTGTGATCCATTTGAAACTAAGAGCTTTATTAAAACCCAGGTTGGTTTTTACTTTACTAATGAAGAATAAATATTATTTAAATTTTTACTCTGAAATAGCAGTCCTTGGATGGATGGAGAGATAGGCAAGAGTTGGAGGGGGTCAAAATCAAAACTCTGATGTATTTTCTATTTTTCTAGGGGTAATAACTAGTTTTAGTACCTTACTACTTCAATAAATAAATCTTTTTGGGGGGACGGGAATTAAAAAACTAAGGCATGGGAAAGCTGGGATGGCTCAGCGGGTTAAGCGCTTGCTTTGAACCCCGGGGGATTGAGGATCAAATCCCGGCCCCGGCCCATGAGGACCCACATGCTGAACTGGGCTGTGCCCCCAGTTCAGTTCTTGCTGGGACCTATGTGGGAGGTTCCCAGCCCAGTTCCTGCCCTGTGCAGCCCTGTGCCCACCTGTGGAGTGAAACCATATGGAAAACTAATGTCAACTATGGAGACTGCTCGGGGCCTTCCCTTCTCTCTGTCTCTCTCTGTCTCTGTTTCTCTCTGTCAAAAATCAATAAATCTTTAAAAAATAATAAAATAAAATAAAACTAATGCACAATAAAAACTAGCCCAGATCCGGATTTAAATTTCAATGTGAGCAAATGTTACCTTAAGAAATCGCGTTTTTAAAATTCCAGTGCAATGTATATAAACATATTGCCAACCAATGTCACCCCAATAAATTTAACAATAAGAAAAAACATAAAAACAAATGTGACATTTTCAGTCTATTAAGCAGACACCAATACAAAAAAAAATGAGGCATGTGCTGGTAGGTAGAGGAATGAGGGCAGCATCCAAAGCAAAAAGTTTGTGGTTAACATCATTTGGAGGATACAATTTTTTGATGTTAGTTGTTATTTTAAAGTGTCACTAAGATTTAGAAAAGTATGTGATTTTTTGGTTAAATGTGCATTTTCAAATCCATCTACCACCTGTTCCCTTGAACTATAAGCTCCTTTGATCTGATTTTTTTAATTGAATTACATAGATTACTTAAGTTACAATGAACAACCTATAAGATCAGATAGGTTAAAAACTAATAAATACAGCTAATGTAAAATAAGCATTAAGAAATTGATTTTGATGTTCTGCTTTTCTTTTAAAATGATAAATTTGTCTAGATCTGTAACTCCTATGATACCTCCCTCTCCAAATAGGAGACATAAATCTATATTTTATATTACATATTGTATATATGGACTAAATGTGTCCTCCCAAAATTCATATGCTAAAGTTCTAGCCCTCAGTATGGTAGCTGCATTGGAAATGGTGCCTCTGAGGAAATAATTAAGGATAAATGAGATTATAAAGCTGGGCCACTAATACCATAAGACTTTACCACTCTCTCTCCTCTCTTCTCAAGGACATGAAAAGAGGCCATGTGCATACAAAAGGCAGTGGTCTATAAGCCAGAAAGACAACCCTCGTAAGAACTGAACTGGACAGAGCCTTGATCTTGTACTTCTTGCCTCCAAAACTGTAAGAAAATAAATTTCTGTTGTTTAAGACATCCAGTTTATGATATTTTGTTATGACAGTCAAAATAGACAAATATAATACATAATTATTTCATTTAATTTATATATTTGGTATATACTTTGTACCAAAGAAATTTAATTAAGATATTAATTGATTGGCTTCTACTAAATATAAGCTCCTTCTACTATGTAGACTGAATTTGTTCTGCAAATTGGGGATTGTGAATATGTGACGCCCATGTTAGCATTCTCTATTCTTAACTATATGGTAGACACTACTAACTGACTATAGCATTCTTTCCTACTGAATCTTTTCTTTTTTTTAAGATTTATTTTATTGTTTGTGAAAAGGTGAGAGAGAGAGAGATCCAGAGTAGTCTCCATAGTTGTACATCATTAGTTGTAACATGGTTTCATTCCACGGAGGTGGATGTTGGGCTGTGTGGGGTTGGAACCAAACAGGAGTGGGGGAGGGGGGAGGGCTTCTGCATGAAAGGCAAGAACCTTCTCAGCCATCTCAGCTGTTACCAGTTGTGCTGCAGTTCAGCATATGGATTTGCACAGGCCTGGATTCATTACCTGCACCTCACAGTTAAAAGGCAAGTGCTCAACCTGCTGATCTATCCGAGCATCCCTCTTTCCTACTGAATCTAGACCAGACTTCATGGTCCTTGTTAGCAATCCAGGCATCTGCCATCAATTGATAAAGGTACACATTTAAGTTGAAATCTATTTGCCATTCTTATATTAGACTAGCTAATAACTCACTGAGTTCTTGGAACTATTTTATTTCCTTTTAAAAGATTATAACTCTTCACAGAATAGAAACTCAATAAATACTCATTGAATTAAATATACTTCATTCTGAGTATAAACAGTCTGTAAAGAAAATTCCCTTCACAAGAGCTTTGGGTTTTAACTCAAGGTAAACTTGTCTTGACTCACACAAATGCATGGGAAAGACAGCATCATGTGTACTTTTAACTTTGACTGAATTTTCATCAAGTATAAATAATGAGTCAAATTAATAATTATAATAATATTTCAATACAGTAATGCATAATTCACAATAATGAATGGCACATTATGCATCATTATGTATGAAGTTCAAAGCTGAAAGATACAAAGACACAAAGGAGTAGGAAGCCCAGCCCTTGCCTTGAGGAACTCCCCATGTAGGTGAGATATTAAGACTCTTTCACATGAAACTTCACTTATAATACAAACAGAATGTGACAGGTGCCATTGCCAAGTGAAAGGCTTTGAGAATAGGAGCATAAATGTTCAGAGGAAAAAGGGGAAGATTTTTCTTAAAAGATAAAAGGAAATATAATAAATAAACCAATTCCTGCAGAGTTCAATTATGCTTCCCCTCTTTTCTCATAACAACCTCCCTTGTGGTCTTCTAGTGATTTATCAGATTAGCTATTCAGGATAGTTGCATATTTCCCCAAAGAGCTGTCCCATTATATGCAAAGCAGATGGAGGGAAATAATTTTCTAAATCCTTGAGCACCCTGGGAGATATAGCATGTCCTCTCTTTGGTGACTTAGTAACCCATGCTCAAAGTCTTCACATCCTGATTTAAGGTGTTCTCATTCTCAATAGCAATTTATAGCAACAGAAAAGATGTGAGGCTCCAAACAACCTTTAAAGCCAAAAATTTAAAAAACTAACATATTGGTTGGTTTCCTACCCTTTGATAGGTACTTGTTAGGACTACACTTAACTGAGTTAAAGTCAGGAGAGGGGAAGCCGGGATGGCTCAGAGGGTTAAGCGCTCACTTTGCAACCCTGGGGACCAAGGATTGAATCTTGACCCCAGCACGCACAGACCCATATGCTGAGTTGGGGTGTGCTTCCCATGCAGGAGGCCCCCCAGCCAGTTCCTGCCCTGCACGACCCCTGTGTAGAACAAAACCATGTCGAAAACTGATGACGTACAACCATGGAGACTGCTCTGGGCCCTCCCCCTTCTCTCTGTCTTTCTCTGTCTGTGTCAAAAACAATAAAATAAATCTTTAAAAAATAAATAAATAAAATAAAGTCAGGGGAGCAGAATTTACATTTTTAACTAAAAAAAATTGGCCTTTCTGGACTAGTGTTAGTGAACCAACATTATCTTTAAAATTGCCAAGAAAATAGCCTATTACTCATCATACTAAGCAAATCGGCAGTACATTTCACTGATGCAGGTATTTCTTAGTGTTTGATTACAGAGCAATTCTAAATCATTATAGGAATATAAGTTATTTTTAAGTGGAAACTAGATTAAGAAGCCAAAGTATCAAGCTTCCCATGCATGAAGGCTCAAATACCCAATGAAATGATTCTTGATGTTTGTGATTTCACTGCTTCGCATAGCCAGCAGTGTCTGGACCAGAAGAGTCATCAGTTTGAAAACAGGCGTGGAAGAAAATATTCATTTCTGTAATTCTTTTATTTTGAAATTTTGAAAATAAATGGTATGCTATGTCTATTAGCACAGAAGCACTGACCAAGCACTAACTTTATAATCATTCAAGTGTGTTTACATTTTTTGTGACACCCTGTATTTTTAATAATGAGTCTTAAAGAGACTTCATTTTTGAGAAGGACTGGGAATTGGTAGAACTTTCCCTGCTTAATGTTTATATTAGCAAGTTAATCACTTTCTCTAGGTGTAAACAAACATCTGAAACAGCACTAAAGCCAACAATCAGGTGATAAGAGCTCCTTCCCTGATTGTTACCTCTGAGACAGTAAATAAACACAGGACTCTTTCTGGTCCCCTCCTTCACCTACCTCTCCTAGCCCTACAGTGGGCTGAGGCACAGCAACAGGGCTGACAAGAGTGTGTGGCAGTCCTCCACACTACCAGCTCTCCCTTCCATCTCCTACTCAATTGCAGAAATCATTGTGTAACTGGTTTTCTGGTTCACCTCAAAAGAGAAATCCTCAAATTCATTACCAACAGGTGAAGAGTTATTTGGCTGGAGTACCAGGGACAAGATGGAGGAAGGAAAAGAAAAAAGAAGAGCAAGAAAACTACCATTAATAAGATCTTAGTGAATGCCAGACACGTTTCATTGCATTTAGTTCTAGCAATCAGCTACAACACAATGGATTTTGACAAGACCTAGATTTGAATTCCAGCTCTGCCACTTACTAGCTATATGACTTGAACATCTCTGAAAGTCAGTAGTTTCATCTGTAAAAAATTACCATTGGGTAGCTAATAGTAATAATCTCTTAGCATTATAGAGAAGATTATGTGAGTTCATGCTTGTAAAGTACTTAATATAAGACATGGTAGCAACAATTTATCAAAAACAAACTATTTTTTTAAAGATTTATTTTTATTGTTTTTGACAGAGAGAGAGACACAGAGACAGAGAGAAGGGGGAGGGCCCACAACAGTCTCCATAGTTGCACATCATTGGTTTTTCCACATAGTTTCATTCCACAGGTGGGCGTGGGGCTGCACAGAGCAGGAACTGGGCCGGGTCTCACCCCGGTGAGAACTGAACTGGGGGCACTCCCCAGTTCAGCATATGGGTCCACACAGATGAGGCTGGGATTTGATCCTCGGTCTCCAGGGCTGCAAAGCGAGCGCTTAACCCACTGAGCCATCCTGGCTTCCCCAAGCTATTTTTTTATACATGAAGCATATGACTCAGAAGAATAGGTAACTCCCAACCCAGTGATATCCAGAGGATGGTACATTTCCTCCTGAAATGACTGATGCTTGACTAGTTCATAACATTACATACACAAGAATGCATTTGGTTTTTAAAGGCACATGTATTCTTTACACATTCAGAATCACTTATTACATTCCTTTCACAATGATGTGCAACAATTATCTTTGAAAGTGACTTTCAGACACTGCATGTCAGTCCCTGCCCCAGGCCTTCGTAGTGATCAGAATGAGAACTATGCTAGCTGAGGGCTCCATGGAGCTCCTTCCTGAAACCAGTTTCTCCTCTTGCCTTCCTCCACCTCTATCTGCAATGGGTTCTCTTGCATTTAATTTCTCAAACTTCTGGCCTGCATTTCAGCAGCAGCACCCCTGCCCACCTCCTGATGGGATCTTTGCCCATGGATCTTGTAGTAGAGACAGAATTATCACCAAATATTATACTAACTCTCTTGCATTTCCTGCCCCCTTTAAAGTTACAAGACCATCTGACTAGTTCTAGTCACTAAATATGTCCAGAGGCAGTGAAAAGCCCATACCAGATTCTCCAGTCTCATTTCCCCCGCTGTGGAAGATAGTCTGTATGACCCAAGTGATGCAGATGCTAAAATAGCAGTGCCTTGTTTAGCTTGGATACCTGAGTGAATGTGTGGAGCAGATCATCACACCATATCACACTGGATACCTTGTATAAGATATAAGCTTTCATTTTGTTAAAACACTGATTTGGTGCTGGGTATCATTATAGCACAATCTAGCATATCCTAATTTATACAAAATTCAATCCCTGCCTGTATATTTGTGCTGGGTCTTTTGCTCTTGGCCACTGTTCCAAGACTTCCAGACTGGTTCTTATTTTGTGTTTTTGATGCTATCATACTCTGCAACAAGTGTAGAGCCTGAAGTTCTAGTCACCTCCCAGGAGTTATCTGAGTCCCTTCTTTCATTTTTTTTCCTAAATCCTACCTCAACCCTGAGGAGGTCAGGAGCTGACCCAGCTAGACATTAGCCAAACCACCAGAATAGAGAATAAAGCAGGGAGTTTTTAGCTGAAGCAGGGAGACTCACTGGAGCAAGGAAGGTAAAAAAATAGAGTGGATATCCCAAAGATCAGGGATAAATGTTTAGAGTCTTGGAGTCAAGTGCTTCAGAATGGAAAGATGAGACCAAAGGAAAAGTGAGACGTGACCAAAGGTTAGATGGTCCTACACAATTCCCTCTCACCCTGTTTAGTGTACATTGCTCCCCTCTACGGGATCAGTAGGAGAGTTTGTAGAGGTAATTCTGGTTGACTTAAAGATTTATGTCTATTAGCACAGAAGCACAGGCCATGCTACTGTGCTATGTGATCTGTTAAATTCTGAAATTGGGAAACTTGTATATTCCATGCTCCTTGACTCAGTGTTCATCTTTTCCTTAAAAAAAAAAAAAAATCCAGCAATTCACACACCTCTCACCAAGTGGGCTCCAACCCAACATGCTTAATAACTTGCTTTGTATTCTGAAAGTTTACAATCTGACTCACTTATACGAGGGCTGTCTGGAAAAATCCAGCCATTGCCAATATGATGAGAATAGTTACATGGCTGGATACTCTCTGGACAGTGTTGATATAATTTGTTCAAAATGAGCACAGAGCTAATTGAGGAACTTAATGACATTTCTCAAGCCAAATAACTTGTGTTCACATTGCCTTTTAACAATTAAATTTGTAACCAGATTATCTGATTTGGCTATGAAAGCAATAACTATACCTTACAACCCAAATAACAGTAAAAATCAATGTGCAGTCGAAAAGTTAATTAAGATTATGAAATGTTAATTATCTTTTTTTAATCTTTTTATTTAAAATATCCATTCTTCATTTACTTTACTCTATTTTCAAAGCCAAACAGTAGATGATGTATCTCTGAATTTACAAAGCTACAACCAGTGATGTTTACAAGAAAAATCTTCAAAGCACCATTGAATATTCAATGAGAAGCAATACTCTGCCTTGTAGCTCCTCTATTATTGATACCCTGCATATTTGGAGAGATTGTATATCTTTGCATGTAGACTAAATTAAGTTTGCAATTAAATGTGAAGTCAGAAACTCCTTCTATTTCTGGCCTCAGGAAGTAGTGAGAAAAGATATTTTTACCAATGAGCTTTCTAAAATGCTGCATTTAACACTGAGCCAAATGCTTTTGGCAGGAAGGAATACTGAGTTCACATCTAGAGTAGCTTCCACAACACTAAATTCCACCTTGCTATATTTAAGAACAAAACCCATTGTTCAATTCTGTTACTTCTCCAAAACTGTTTATTGTTTTTTGTTTTTTACTTTGGGCACATGGGACCTTATATGTCCTATTCACTTTCTGCCAAGGTAACGCTGCTCCTTCCTACTGCAAGTGGGAGAGATAAGAGCTTATGAAAATGTGTACGATTAAATCTGAGATTTTAAGGTATCTTCAAATTATAAACCCCTTTCTTTTATATGAAGCTGGTGCTACTGGTAGAACCAGTGGAGGTGGTTTGAATTTAATTTCTATTGTGTATTTCAGATCACATAAAGGTCCTATTTGATGTTCATAATACATTTGATTAGTATATTACCTAATAGACAAACCAACGTAAAATGGGATAATTTATCAGAGATGATGCAACTATAACAGATTTTACAACTATAACAGATTCTACTTCTCTTGTGAGAAACTTCTACAGGTGCTAACCCTAAAAAGGGAAGGTGTGAGCACCCTGGAACCAGTTAAAACAACCAATCTTATAAAAGAAAATATGAGTACTGCCAGTACGTCCAGGATCCAGAAACAGGTATTGTTGCCTCTTCATTCTAGTGACTTCTTACTACAAATGCCTGTAACCCAGTTTAAGGGCTTCACTCTTGCACTGGGGCACACTTGGAGCACACTAAGAGTGCTAGAGTTAATGCCTCCAGAGAAGCCCTCAACCAGTGACGTATGAGGGTGTGGTGGATAGATACCATCTCACTTGGCTCTCAGCTGGGATAACTCTGAAGCCTGTTCTACACTGAATAATGAGTTCCCCAGGAGGGTTGAGCTTAAGTTGTTCAGTGGTAACTGTTTGATACTTCATCCTTTACCAGATTCATTCACCTCCCTATTTTACATCTCAATTCCCATACTGATATTTCCTAAATTACCTCCTACATAAACAACTTACAGTTGAATCCTTGTCTAAGTGTCTATTTGGGGAGGAATCCAAAAGCAATTCTTTTTATTTTTGAGGGTTCAAAAGGAAAAGCCATCTGACTCCTAGTAATGGTTACCTAGATAGAGAAAGGGTAAGTGATTCTGGGTCTTTAAGTCTGGGTCTTTAAGTCTGATCCTACCCCAGGTACTGCAGGAGTCCTGGATAGTAGTTTGGCATGGAAACATGAATAAGACTTCCAGCCTTGGGTTTAAGCGTGAACAGTGTGGCCCAAGTTATCCCAAGAGAGTGGCATGATACTTCCTAAGATTTGCAGTATGGAAGTCAGAGTTCTATCATCTCCTCAGTACCAAGAGACTGGCAACTGTGAGCAGGCAATGCTGCACTGAACGTCTATGAGCAACGTCATCTGGTGATGGGAAACACCAGCTATTGCAGTTACTGGACCCAGTGATAGTCCAGTTGGGTGTAGAGGTCAGAGAAAAAATTTTTTTGGACTGTGGAAGTTCCTAGAGCCATGCTATTCAGTATGGCAGCCACTAGCCACATGTGAGTTTTTAAATTTGAATCTAAGTTCATTAAAATTAAATAAAATTAGAAGTTCAGTTCTTCATTTGCACTAGTCATATTTCAAACACTCAATAACCACATGATACGATCATGACAAAAGGTCTATTGGACAATGCTTCCTTATAGTTATTGGGTAGTTCAGGAAGAGGGGAAATCTTAAGTAAGACAGATATACTAAACTCTTGACAATAGGGATTTAATATACAGCATAATGATTATAGTTAACACTATGGTGTTATATACTTAAAGGCTCCCAAGAGAAAATCTTGAATGTTCTCACTACAAAAAAGTATAATTATTATATGAGGTGATGGAGGTATTAGATAATGCTAGAGTGGTAATCATTTTGCAATATGTAAATATAGCAAATCAACATGTTGTATACCGTAAGCTTACACAATGTTATATGTCAATTATATCTCAAAAGATGCTGGAAAACATAAGGACAAGAGGTACTGAAATAATCATTTTAAAAATAAAAAGATGTACCTTTATCTACACCCTAAGTTTATGAAAAGTTCATATTAATTATAGAATTACAGAGGTACCAGAATTACAGAATTCCTGTAAGAGAGATAAGAAATTATGTAGGCCAACCTCCTTACTTAACATTTTACAAGCAAGCATGAAAATCAGATGAGTGTACCTGTGACTAGAAGTAATGCATAAATGCCAAAAGAACTATAAAATCCCTATTGTAAATTAATGAGGCAGAGATTAATTTGCACTGAGGCCAATGCCATAGGCTTCATGGAGAAGGTGGCATCTTCAATAAGCCTTGAAATGTGTATGTAGGATTTCAGTAAGTGGAAAAGCACTCTGTTCTGAGAGAGGCAAGAAAGCAGAAACCATGTTCAGGGAAGTGTCATTAGTCAGATTGTCTCTGCAGTGGACAAAAAAGATGGATAAATGGGTGGGGGGCACTTGAAGGAGAATCAAAAAAAATTCAAGTGGGTCTCCTTACAAGCACAAAGCCAAACCTAAAAACTCCATATCTTTCCCCCCATTTCTCCCTCCTTAGTTAGCTACTATTAAAGCTATAAAAAGTGATTTCTTATCACCAAGCCCTCCCCAACATGTCTAATGATCTATGCTCTTAGGTTCAGCCCATCTAAACTTCTGCAGAAATTGAGGCTAATCTTGATCTACATGCAGTGGTGCCTGCATTCCTCCACTCAGATCAGGGTAGACTGCTGTTTTGATGGTGTGATTTCAAAAGAATGCTGTCATGATTCTCTATTCTGACCCCCACTCCAAAACCATATGAAATGGCAAATGAAAGAAATCCAACTCTAAATAGCTTAAGCAAACAGGGGATTTGTTGGCAGGATTCTGGGGTTGCTCAAGGAGCCTAAGAGAAAGCTGTCTCCCAAACTAAAAGCAGGGCAGGGAGAGTAGCACTAGAGACCTCAGAGGAAAACAACTTGCACTTACCTGGGCTTTCCTTAAACTGTGCCCCCCACTTTGTGCTGTTCTCCCTGGGGTGCTCCTCAACCTGTCTACAGACAGGCTCTCACGAAGCTGTGGACATGGCACCACAGCTGCAAACTCGCCCTCTTGGGGTTCTGTCACCAGAGGGGACAGCCCTAGTTTAAGAACTCATAAGGAAGAACTCATGGGCCCTCTCTGGCCCTATCCCTGTGCCCAAGGAACTAGGGATGCATAAAATGATGACAGTCCTCATTTAGATTGTATGACCAGGGTTGGGGGGGGGGGGGGAGGAAGTACTTTCTCCCCAAAAGAAGGGGGCAAAAAAATGCAAGCCTTGGAT